>CAHIKZ030005574.1:2115000-2157500 GCA_903632075.3 Acanthosepion pharaonis | reverse complement strand
ATTTTTATGGAACGTAAAATACGAATTTTGTATAATTTAAAAGTAACAGAGAAGGAACAATTTAAAAATAAATAAATCTCATTCGAATCAAACGAGTGACAAAATTATAAGAACCAAAACACAGACTATATATATATATATATATTATATATATATATATATATGCGTGTGTGTGTGTGTGTGTATAATACATTTTTACATGCGGAAATATAAATATCTATAATAAATAATCATTGCTTTACTCTTAGTATTCATCCCTCTTTTGAATTAATGCAGTGGACATTAGAATTTATATTTCCGTTCTGATTACATCTTTATATATATATATATATATATATATATATATATATTCAACAGAGTTTTAAAGTTAATGACATTTAGGGAAACATTCATGGAGGTATGCCTGATTATCTTTCCTAAAATAATTTCCTGGATGTTTCTCCAAATGTCAACACACACAATTATATATATATAAGGTAATATTCAACGCCCTATAACTAAACCTTTTCAACAAATTTGATTAAAACTTATTTTGTATAGGATAGGACAGAAATGCCATCCAAAATATACATCACATAAATAACTTCTATTTAAGATATAAGTAACAGTGTTGTCTTCATCTAGGTAATCTGTTACCAATATATATGAGCTATTATGTGTATGCTTAAAACTATTTTTTGTATATATATATATATATATATATATATATATAAGCAGAGGATGTCTGTGTGAACCAAAACTTGGCAAATACATTGTACTATGTAAGAGATAAGTTCCTCGTGTAAAAAAATCAATAATTTAAAAAAAAAATCAATAAATCCGATCAAAAATCGTTAAATTCATTTTTTTTCCTCCAATTTCGTTAATACAAGGTATGTCGGTTACTTAAATCATGACGAGCTAAACTATATCTCATTTTTGTTTCTACACCACTGGCTTTAGCGAAAAATCACAAAACACGAAAAACCGATTTCAACAAAAATTTTAATCTAAAAACTCCCTCAGTTTTCGTGCAATCTAATACAAACTTTACTCAATTGTTGCCAACGATAAATCGATTGTTTTGCAGTATCTAACTTGATAATCGATTACACCATTTAGCGAAAACCCGCGTAAATAGCGAAGAATGGCAATTTTTACAATTGCTTTACAAGTATATCCTCTTTTACATCCCTGGTAGCACTGACAAAAAGAATTTCAAAAAGTCCAAAATAATTTTGGTCACAAGTGGGTCTTCATGTTACCTGTTTTACCCCTTCATGATCTCGGCTAACTTCGATTGAACAAATACAGACTACATCTGTTATATCAGTAACTGCATTAATTCAAACTGTTTTTAATGAAAGTACTTTAACGTAATTGAAGAAGGTATACTCTGTTACATTTAAACATAAATGCTGTTTTTCTCCTTTTTTTCTGATTGACCAGCTGGGTATGGCTGCTAGTACGGAATAGACGGCAGGTTTGTGTCATCATTCAGTATGATTTTAAACCTGGCGAGAGGTGTACCGAATTTACTCGCAACTTCATCAATGATTGAGAGGTCACCTGAAGACCGGACTTTCTAAAAGGCAAATCTTCACCCACAAATATCTTGTTGAATGCTTTGAGTTGCTATAATTTGACTAACCTATTACAGCTACTTACAATCTCAGGGGATCTAGGTAGAGTCTTTCCACTGTTATTTGCAAGTTAAAAAATTGCAAACAGAAACACGGTTATCTTGCCGTAGAGAAAAAAACGCTTAAACTTTATACTTCCCAAACAACCTAACAAAATCTGATGCAGTTAGGTATCGATAACTTTCCCCACAAATTCCGTACTAACACGCTTTTGCAGGCTTGCAAGGATACCTCGACTATCGAGCACCTCCGTTAACGTACGTTTCAGTTAACATTCACTTTTTTTTCGGCAACAATATTTCCTGGACATCACTTCGGTTATCGAGCAAGGGAATTAGTCCGTTACGAACATATATATTTCTGTTCGCTGTCACGTAACATCTCCAAAGTGACACAGAAGTGAAATACCCCCAGAAAATGACTCACCTAAAGTCTATATGGATGCGGATTCACCATTCTCAAACACTAACACCTCTCCTCCTTCCCCCTCCACACCATCTTCCATATACCAACAAAGTCTTCAATAAGGTTACAGGGAAGTCACATTCATTTATTTTATTAGTCATTTATTTCTGAGTGTAAAATCCATGGTTATTTTGTATAAAATGTATTTTTGGTTAATATTTGTGTGGCTTAATCGAATTTACATTATTTCTTATGGGACTGTTACCTCGTTTTTCGTGGATTTCAGTTTTCAGACGACATTATGGAACGGATGATGGTCTATAACCAATGTAGCATTGTATAAACACCAGCAGATAGAAACCAAATGAGGTCAGATCAGTAATAACTTCGAGAAATTTATCAATTCCTTAAAAAGTAGTTTTTATTCCTGCAATACTTTATAAATTTACGTTCAAATGTCACTTATGTTCAACGAAAGTAACCACATATAATTAAAAAGTAACTATTCTTTCAGAAAAGCGCATTCTTAATAGCTTACGTTATTTTGTATTCCAAATGTGTTACTATAAATAGTTGTTACATGTCTTACAATGTCAAGCTACATTTGATTTAGTTTTAAAAAAATACTTTTTGAAGGTGTTAGAACTTCTAAAAAACTAGACAAAATTTTCTTTTTTCATACCCCTTACTTGACGCGTCATGTGAGCAGAATTCACGATCTTACACAATATGAATTTTGGCCACTTTATTCACACACATCAACCAAATTTACGAGAGAACCTTCGTACATTAGAAAGAAACCTTTTAAATGTAATATACACAGAATTACTATTGCTTTTAACAATAAAAATGAGAACATTAACTGCTGCCACAATATACCGAATATTGTATTTTGTTAATGCCGGCTCGAAATCATCAAACCCTAAGTCGTGTTTGTTTTAAAATATTACACAAAACGCTAAAAGTAAATTTATATAGGTTTTCATGTCTAACGGTATGCATCTTATATCTTGCTCAATTTCGATGTTTTTGTTTGACCAAGCCCTGAAGAGAGAGAGAGAGATTAGAGATTAGCACTCAGTTCTTCTTTACGTTTTGATCCATTCTCCTCAACTTTGTTGTTTTTCGAGTTACCTTTTGGGATGAATATATAAACCCTTTCTATCCTTTGATGTCTCATTATCACCATTTTTACAGCAATTGTTAATTTTTGTACTTCTAGAATTATAGTGATTTTCCAAGTGTAGCTTAGATGTCGCACAAAGCCGAAAGTAAGTGGAACACAGTGAGGATCGAACTCACTACTCATTCGTAATTGTTCTAGCGAGACAAGCTTGCTAAGCATTACATCTCCTCGAGGCGACCATACTTCTAGACATATATTTCATAGTGATAGTATTTAAAAAGCAGTATACATTATAACATGCAATAAATTGCTACAAAATATTTGAATATATGAAACTGATTTCCTTATGATCATCTTCCTAATACAATTTTTGCAGCATTCGCAAATTCAAAAGAAATGATGCGAAGGAAAAAGGATTGGCCCACGCAACGCATGGTGAAATTATTAATATAATCATAAATTCATCAGACATATTTCTTATATAATCTGTTTTATTCTTTACGTTATTTCTCGGAATAACATTTTACACTGAATGACTTTCCAATGTAAAATCAACGTGACGAGTTAGAAATTGTGAAAACTTAGTGCCAACCCATAATGGACACAGGTTCTGAGTAAAAGGCCTGCTTTGAGTGCCTTTATTTTGGCAAAACTGAACGGATAGACGTTTTGATGAAAAGAGGAACGAAAAAATGCGCATGCGCGTTACAGAATGAAGAGCTTGAGGAAGGGAAAGATAGCAAACAGCTATTGTAAGTAGGCAGCATATTGAATCGCTCCATAGAAAGAATCGAGTAGACGGAACGACAGAAAAATATTAAAAAAAAAACACGAAGAAAAATTGAAATATAATAATAATGCTAATGCAGAAAGGATATGAAAAATGGAGAAGGAAGAAATTGCAACCGGCTGAAGGAAACCAGCGCAAAAGGCGCATTTTGTATTAAGAGAAGAATAGGCCGAATTTCAGAGCATCAGATATAAAAAAAAATAAAGACAAAGAAATTGAACAAAGATATAAAAAATTAAGAACAACTTTAATTGTAGGATAAAGGACAATACATCTTAAAAATGGAACAGAAACCTGACAAGTATCCACAGCATAGAAAAAAAAAAGAAACCGAAAATATAAACAAATGTATGCGAGGAAAAAATGCACCATAAAGAGAAAAAAGAACGAAATGGGGGGGGGAGGACAGTTAAATATTGATGAATACAGGTTTTTTTTTCTTAAATAAAAATTCTGACGAATAAACTTAAAAATCAAACCGAAAGAAAAGGAAATACGGAAGTAAAAATTTTAAAAAAAAGAAGTTGAACGAAAATCCATAACATGAATAATAACATTAAAAAAATTGTCTTAAGTGATATTTTTTTTCAAAATTTCTCCTGAGGGCTAGACCAAAACTTTCCCTTCAGCGAATGGCGATAATTTAAGTAGAAACGAAATAGTATCTGCTCCAGTGAACGAGGAAAGAAAGGAAAAGGATGTTAGAAGTTGTCTTTGTGAATAGGATGCTGAATTTCTGGCGACTGGAGACGGAAGAGAAAATAAGCTGCAACCCAAAGAGAGAATTCTGAAACTTATCACGGGAGAGTGAATATATTGAGAAATTACTTTCGACAGAAGCTATTGGCAGTGAAATTCAAACTTAAACACGTCCGAAACAATTGACAAAATGTCCCTTAGTTTATCTGATGAGAATGACTTGAACTGAAAAAGAAAAAAAACAGGGCTTTTGCAAGGTTTTCTAAAAGGATAAGAATCACTTGTCGATTTTACCAGAAATATAGAAAGCTTTTGACAAAACACGACAAATGTGTTCTTTCCTAATATAAACTGTTGGCTTTGTTTGTCTCAGGGAGTCACATTCATCTTTCTCTTTTTGCCGTATTTAGCAATAGACACTATTTACATTATTCGGAATATTGTCCTCATCTGTGTTGCCATATTTCTCACAACGTTTCTGCCGTTGTACGCTCCGACTTTCTTCAGGTGTTTGGAATGTCGAACTGAACCTTTTATTTCGCTCACTAGGGTAGACTGATCTAGTTCCACGTGCCATGTCTAACGGATGTCAGTTGTCAGTTATCTCCTCTTAATCCCTGTCTCCAAGTTCTCCACGGCCTTATTAAACTCACACTCTTTGGCTCCTTTCACTGGATCTAATCAACGCCTTTATCCAGTGACAGGAGCCAAAGAGTGTGAGTTCAATAACCGTTTTTTTTTTAGTTGAATTTGTTCAAAATTATTCAACTTTGATGTTAAAAATCACCACAAAACGTTGTTAATTTATTTAAGATGCATCTATTATGACACGTCTCTAATTTGTGTTTAGGTACATTGTATTTATTTTCCAGTTGTGAAATAAATCTATGCTTCTCGAAGCAAAAGGATGTAATTAAAAAAGATGGGTAAACCTCTTTTATTAAATCTCTGAGGTATACTCATGATTGTAGGTTGAACGTATGTATAGCTAAGAAAACAACTAAAATGAAAGGAATAATGAATAATAAAAAATTCAAATCATTCCTTTATGCATATTATTTTATACAGTTTATTATTGATTCATTATTATTTTGATATAGTTTATATTGATTGATCCAGTGTAGTGGTTGGTGAAGAAAATAACTAAAAAGAAATAATGAATAATAAGCATGTCAGATCATTACTTTATGAATATTATTACTCACTGAATTTCTTTATTTGACAAATACAATACTTTTTTTTTATTGCAAAAATGATGTTAAGTATCATATTTGCAGAGAATATTGTTCACTCCGCACAACCAATATGTCTCGGAATCTCTCTTGCTTTATGAAGCAGAAATGTCGACTCTGGTGAAATCTAAGGAACAGAAAGAAGAGTGTTACGCAAAAATGCTCGGAAGGGCATTTTATGTGTCCTGAAGAAGTGCCTGAGATATGGAGACGACACAAGGTGTTTGGTTTGGTTGTGTTACCAGTATATCAAACCTCGTGTGTCAGATACAAGAGCTAAAGACGATCATTGTAGACAGTGATGAATGGAAGAACTGTGTGGATGCTATTGGGCCAGTTTGTTAGTTACACAACTAGTCTTTCCTTCGGATCAATGTTTTAAACATCTATACCTCTTTCTTATGCGCAGAGATTTATCCAGTAAAAGCAGAATTCACTGAGTTCGTAATTTATTTGTGCAACTAGTGCTTTAGAAGCTCATTGTAAGAACGAAAGGTAAATATTTAGACTGTACATAGATGTTGCATATAAACTTAGTTTCGGCGGCACTTGATATTTCGCCTTTTTTCTAAATTACTTAATTCGTAATTAGCTGAATCGTATCACTGTTCATACATAACTGTAAAAGCGAAGATTCCATGGGTGGTTCGTTGAGTTTTATGGCATATCAACCACTGTAGGTCATTTAATGCCAAATTTAGTTTATATATATATATATATATATATATAGGACTTGTAAACGTCTATAAGCTAGAGCAATAACAATAAGTAACAGATTATTATTTACAGAAGAGGTTACAAATGAAAAGATTAAACGTTGACAATGTTTCCCTTTCACTGAAGCAGTCTTTAAACGGCGTCAATTTTAAACCGAACTTCTCGAATTCTTTGTGTTACTTATGCTGTATTTTGTCTCCCTGCGAACAAACAGCGTCTCTGATAAAATCCTACGTTGCCACCAAAATGGAATTGTTTATGATTTATCTGGGGTAATGGCAGTGTGCAAGGCACGTGCTAACTAAATTACGAACAAACAGAAGAAAAAGGTAGGACTATAATATGGTATTTATCAATCCACCCACGGGGACCGAATGTGGCACAAGGCCTTTTATGTGGGTATGTCTGAGCCCGTAGGCCCAGCCAAAAAAAAAACCCATCTAAACCCGTCCAAGCGGGCTAGTTCTGTCAACCTCCCCCTGAACGAAACCCCACCCTTCGGCGGAGCTTCGTCCGAGTTCCCCTCTGCAAGCAGAGAGTTCGACAGACACCCGACCCGGCAGCTCAGATACTACACTTTGATCCTAGCCACCGGGCCGTAGCATCCCAGAACACAATGTTATTACAATTTATTTACTATTTGAGGATAAATGGTCTCTTCAGGATATATCTGAAACTGATCTAATATTTCACAACATAATCGTACGTTGATTATCTGATCTGTTATCCGACAGATTATTTCCTTTACAAAAGAGAAGATTTGTGAGCCACGAATGCTATTCTTTTGCAGAATGATGACAGCATGTTCCGCAGTTGCTATAAATTATAAGAACTGTAATTATAAAAAAATAAGTTTCTTTTTTTTTTTTTAAATAAATCGGCAACTTTATACTGTACAACGCAATAAAGCAAAAAGGCTATTAACAAAATAGCTTCCGATGTTATACGAGTTCGTAATTCCCATCTTGCAGATGGTTTATTGATGAATAGTTGCGTTTCTATACTTTCTTTGTTCACCTGTAAAATCCAGCGCCTGTACAAACATTTGTTTTCTCTGAACAGTCGTTAGAATCTGTCCAGGTGCTGTCAACGAGATGTTTATTTACGCCCCTAGAACAAGCTCTCGTTTACTCTCGAAACAATTGGCGGGGAATGAAAATGAAAGGCTGAATAATGAGTTGGAGCAGACGGAAGAAGATAATAGACCGGAATTAATCAAGTTAAGAAATATCAACGACTCCTTACTAACTACTTGAATAAAAAAAGGTGGCACATCTCAACAATCAAAGTGTATCTTGGCTATCTCGAGATATGTCCGCGGTTGTTTGCATGCACGGATCTCTCTCTCTCACACACAATATGTGTTATATTCTACTAGCGAAGTGATTTCGCCATTAATCGCATTAATATTGCTGATTGATTCTATGTATGATTATTTCTTATATATATATATATATATATATATATATATATATATATATATATATATATATATTAAGTGATTTCACCATTAATCGCATTAATATTGTGATTGATTCTAGGTATGATCATTTCTTATATATATATATATATATATATATATTATATTATACTAAAGAAAGGATTTCGCCATTAATCGCATTAATATTGCTGATTGATTCTATGTATGATTATTTATATATATATATATATATATATATTTCACCATTAATCGCATTAATATGTGATTGATTCTATATGATCATTTCTTTTATATATATATATATATATATATATATATATATATATATTAAAGTGATTTCACCATTAATCGCATTAATATTGTGATTGATTCTAGTAATATGATCATTTCTTTTATATATATATATATATATATTATACTAGCGAAGTGATTTCGCCATTAATCGCATTAATATTGGATTCTTGATTCTATGTATGATTATATATATATATATATATATATATATTATACTAGCGAAGTGATTTCGCCATTAATCGCATTAATATTGCTGATTGATTCTATGTATGATTATTTATATATATATATATATATATATATACTAGCGAAGTGATTTCACCATTAATCGCATTAATATTGTGATTGATTCTATGTATGATTATTTCTATATATATATTATACTAGCGAAGTGATTTCACCATTAATCGCATTAATATTGTGATTGATTCTATGTATGATCATTTCTTTATATATATATATATATATATATATATATATGAAGAAAATCATATACGGAAAAAAACAAACAAAAATCCTTATATACAATTATGCTGTTTTAATGTTAATATGTCAACGTCGGACGTTTCGGTCTAATAAACCATCTTCAGGACATATTCATAAATTATTACATTATCAATACAACATGACAAAGACTATGTACATAAGAACAAGACTTATCCAAACAAATAACTGAAAGTTTTATAAGATCAGCGCTCCGTTTAAAACAGGGTCACGTTGTCGTCACGTGGGCGACGCTGTGAAAACGTATTCCTAAATGACCATGTTTAAAACGGAGCGCTGATCTTATAAAACTTTCAGTTGCATTGATAATGTTATAATTTATGAATATGTCCTGAAGATGGTTTATTAGACCGAAACGTCCGACGTTGACATATTAACATTAAAACAGCATAATGATAATATAAGAAGTTTGTTTGTTTTTTCCGTATATATTTTTCTTCATACTGTCGGATCTATATCCATATATTTGCTTATATATATATATATCCTAAGTACAATATTTGGCTCGCAAGACACTGGCAGTAATCCCAAATTCTTACTCAGCGCCCAGTATTTGGCAAAAGTAAAGAGTAACATTGTATCTTTAAATTTGATGTTTCTTGAAGCGTCGACCTTGTTGAGACCAAGGAATTCCAACCTACCTGGGACTAAGAGGCTACGATGAATTGTTTCCTTAGGTCGGAGCTGCCATTTACAATTTAGCTAAAGCGCATGCGTGGTTCTACAGCTTCTAAAACTATCGCTAATTTGCATGCGGATTATATATATATATATATATATATATATATATATATATATATATATATATATATATATAACTTGAGTAAAGGGTGATCCGCACAAATGGGAAGAACTTGACATGTGTAGGGAGCGACTCTCAATTATTATCGCTCAATCGGTTACAATGGCAAAAATGAAATGAATGCGAGTCCAAGCGAGTTGATTCGCTATTTGCGATTCATTAAAATTGAGTCTCACTTGCTGAGATGAGAACCAAAGAAAATTAAAATGCAATAAATACAAGTCTACTGTACAGCTTTCCTTATGAAACCATTTCATCCCAAACAAGGCGGGAATGCCACAAGTACGCAGCGGGGGTGGGGGTGGGTTTACAGGGAGTGAAAGTGACAGAAAAGACTGAGCAAACGGAAAATGAAGAAAGAATATAAGATTAACTGGATTCAAGAAGATAGCTGTCGATTGACGTTGCATTTAATTTTTTTAAAGATTTTAGTTCTCAGGGAAGGAAGTTCCACAGGCGGGAAGTGCGAGAAAAGAAACTTTTGGAATAGAAGTGGGAGTCGGATTTAGCTATTACAACAGTAAACAGGTGTGACCTAGTTGTCAATCTAGTAGCTAGTTTAAATTCATGGAATCGAGGCACCAGGGGGAAAAAAAGGTAGTCAAAACAGTTGCCTTGAAAATATTGGTAATAAAGACAGAAGGAAGTCAAGTTGCATCAGTTAGAAAATGACTGAAGTCGACATGCCAAGTCAAGATCGCGATGACAAAGCTTTCCTAATATAATTTTACAATGACATCGTTTCTAAAGTGGTTCGTTGCATTGATATATATATATGTTAATATGTTAACATTCTAAATCCTTTGATATGTTTGAATCTTTGCGATGGCTTACGATTAATTTTCTCCATAAAACAAAAGCTGAAAATATATAGCCTTTTCAATCATGGGGGAAAATGTAGAATTTTCGGCATTCCTATTCAAATATACTTCATACTTGATTTAATCAAATACTCTCATCTTTTTTATGCAAGGAACATATAATCGTAATAAAATTGGTACAAATCAACTTATGTTGAAAAAATGGTCATCAGTTCCAAGACAAATATTCCATGTGGACTGTCGGTGAGATCATAAGATTTAATAATTAGCAATAACGACTTTGGTGTTGTGATATGTTATTACCTAATTCGAGAGATGTTTGACATATATATTTATGAATAAAAATGACAATAGGAAAACTGGTAATTGCTGACACGTTTCGCCCAATGTGAACTTTATCAAAGCAAATTACGAAAATGAAATTAACTGAACAAAGTAACTAATAAAAACAAAAACAGAATGTACCTAGCAACTGGAATGTAGAGAAACGCTATTTTCATATTTTTAACTGAAAATAACGTCAGTATTTGTCACGTGTGGAGAATATTGTCATTATATCTGTGTTGATGTATTCAACCATTTTCTTTTGATTTTATGAATCTGTTGTGTATATTTGTTTCTAAGAGCATTAATTTTGTTAAGAAAGGTGAAATGGGGATAAAAACCTGGGCGTAGATTAATATTTCGGTAATTTTCTATGGCGGCACTCTCCAGAATTTTCCTTCTGTGTGAGTTATTTTCATTTTTTATGAGTGTAGCATTTTTAAAATCAAAATTATGGTTGAATTTATTTCTATGTATGACTAGTGCATTATATATTCATACATGTTTCATAAAATAATATAGACAAGTGTTGTCTATTTATTTTATGTAAATTCTTTTCATAACGTCTGATAAATCAACTATGGTATCTCTACAAATATCCTTAAATGTCTATAATTGGTAACAGAAGTCATTGGTTTATACCAACGGCTTCCCATACTTAATACTCGAATTCACTCTCGCGTGGTCATGTGTGACGTCATGAGTTGCGGTGCGATTTTTCGCTTCTAGCGTCTTATATGCACGTGTTTATCGTTGCTACGAAATCATCCATGTTATGCCTAAATACACATTATATATATATATATATATATATATATATAAATACCGTGGTTACTAAGTTATATATTTTTTCAAATTTTGTTTATATAAAGATGATAATGTGTCGAAAACTCGACTGAGAAACAATGTTATTTTCTGATGGGAATACAAATTTTGAAATTATTAAAAGATTAAAAAAATATCGTAGAAAAAAAGGGTTGCAGTTATTTACATGAATTCTAACTTGTTGCTTTAAGAAAGTCATGAAAAATATGAAAACTATTATGAAAGCAAAATGGATTTAATATTAATATTTTAAGAAGAAGATTTTGTGAGAATGTAGACAGTGGGAAAAAGATCCAAAATATAAAGAAACATTGGCTAAAAGGAATCGAACTGGCAGGAGAAAAGAAGTTTCATTTAAGCAAAAGAATTCATGAAAACTAATTTTTCAGCAATAATTCTTAGTGATAAATATAGAGCTACCTTGGATGGACTTGATAACTGCGAATAATTTTTTGGTGTTCATTGAAATTGTCAAATAACATGTCTTATATGACCACACAAGAAGTTGGGATAATGGCCTGTGCTAAGAGCATGCATTAAAACTATAGGTCACTTCAATCTTGGAGACGTTCACGTTCTGCTCTGCTGACGTATGCAAACATAGCCAAAAAATTTCTTGGTAATACCAACTTAATGCAATTATCTCCATACTCTACAAATATTAATCCAATAAATACAACTGTTGTCTATCATAAAACAGGAATAATTCAGAATGGAAACGAATATTTAAGTAAAGGAAATAAAAACATTCAAGTAATGTTAAATTCAATATAGAAGATTAAAATAGATGAATTTATAACAAATTAACGTTATACATTTTCATGTATACATGTATAACGTTATACATGTATCGCTAAACATAAAGTATAGTATAACGTATCAATTCCTATGACCTTTATCTTTTGGATTTATTTATAAATAAAAAGTTAGGCGATAATTTGTTTGCATAATAAAACCCGACACCAGTCAATACAAGTTATCATCAATCTATCTTAATACGTATAAATATTATAAGTCGAAACACACACGATATTTAACTTGTATGAATATAGCCGGAAAATCATTAATATTGAAAACCTTGAAATAAACAATAAAATCTGACATTATATTTGACTGCATTGAAAATTGCAGACAACGAAGTAAATTACATATATTTATTTTAAGAACCTTTTCTCCAAGAAAAAAAAAACAACGAGAGATATCAAAATAATACAAAGTTGTACATAAACTACCGGAAATACTCGAGTACAGTGTGTGTTTTTATGATCGATTTTTTTTACGCCAAAATAGGGGTCACACTAATTTTTGTGAAGATGTTAAAAAGTATGCATTTCTGCTGAGCCGTTGTACGATACACACGTCATTATTTCTGGAGTGGTTAATATGAACGCCAAAAAAAAAAAAAAATCAAATGTCGTACTATAGACCAAGTTGGCTTATACCCGAGTATATAAGGTATTATTTTCTCTTACCGAGAAATGCTTCGCTCATTTCCAAGTTGGTAACCACACACAAACAGTTGACTTACCTGGAAAAAAAAAGAAAGGAAGAGATTAGAATTAACGAAAGAAAATGTTTCACTTTCAAATCTTGTTTTTAAAAAGCTAAAAACATATAGAAAAAATAACCACCCCTTTCCCCAAAAAAAAAAAAATAAACAAAAAAAAAAACAGTCTTTCAACGTTTGTTAGTTATTTTCTATTATCGTCTTCTGACAATTATATGTATTATGATTTTGTTTGATGATTTATATACGACAATTGTGCTTTTCCTCATGGGATCAGTGCCATATGTTTTCCATATCCTGCACTTCTTTTGTAACTTTCAGAAAGTTAACGATCACGGCTTTCCACGACATCCTTTCTTCTCTTGCTCTAGTGAATGTGAGGGTAGTGTAATTGGTTTGCTTTGTTTTGTTTTACGGCATATCAACCATAATGGGTTATTTAATGCCGACAAAACTTTTATTGCTGGTAATATTTTGTCAAAAATCTATTTCTGATAATATTTTTCCTTCAAAGGAAATTACCAAATTAATGCAATTATCTGCAGACTCTAAAAATATGAATCCAATAAATACAACTGTTGTCTATCATAAAAAAAATAATTCAGAATGGAAACGAATATTTCAGTAAAGGAAATAAAAACGGTGTGGTAGCACCTGTTAGGGACCTATAGCTGGAACCTTAACAGTTGCTACCACCCCGGGTCAGCGTGGACCTGGGAACATCAGCAATTAAGAGGTGGTTCCATGCTCCACAAAACCTCCTGATCAGAGGCCTTGCCGTTGGACGTAGTTTATCATCTTACCCAGGTTGGGAGTAGTGTAATGAATAGTGGCTAGGAATAAAAAAAAATCAGACAACAGTTTTTCGAATTCCTGTTGGGTTCTTTACATTCACTTACGCGCAAACAGCACTGGGAAAGTTATGGATCCATCTCCACCCCCTAGCTATGGGTTAAATAGTATGACTTGTATCTGGAAAAATCATTGTTATCACCATAAAATTCTTGGTGAAATCTTCATTTGCAAAAATATTCTTGCAATCCAAAATACCTTTCGGCTTTAAATAACCCAGTAATAAGGCGTAAAAAAAGTTGAGCAATATATATATATATATATATATATATATATATATATATATAATTTACCATCCCTTTTATTCTGTCAACAATTCGTACAAATTCCTCAAGTAGGTTACGTGTTCTTGTCACTTCCTGTTCTTGTCGCCTTTACATTGCATTAGTTGTATGGCTCAAAGGGCACAAGTTGGCGGGTCCTAGTCAAATTCAAAATCATTGCAATAACCAGATCTTCACCGAGTGATATAAATATACATCTTTGTGCCCTGTCAAATGAAACAGTAATTATCAACACGTATTTAAAATAGGCCATGATGTGAAGGACTGTTTAAAAAGTCAATATTAAATATTTTGCTTCAGCAATTTTTTACATCAAGTCTCAAGGCATTGACATCATTCTGTTTTCATCAAAACGATCTATTTTTTTTTTGTCATTTCCTCATTCTTATTTCTTTTTCAATATTAAATTATATATTGATCGTAATTCCTCGTTTGTCTATGACTTCGCAGTTCGCATTAGCATTTTACTAGCCGCCAAAGATTCTTGTGAACAATGCCATTTTCTCTGTTTAATACATGTTTATATATTACTTAAATACTAGTATCCAATAAAAATAACGTCTGAGTGGAGGCTCAGTTTATGTCTTAATTTCGTCTACCGACCTGAATCTTCTAAAAGAGGTCTTAATGTCTGTTTCACCTAGAAAGATGCAGGTTCGAATCCTGCCCGAGATAGCATATTTTTCTCCAATAAGATTGCGCGAATATTCAGGCCGCTAGACGAAAAAAAGCAAATAGACTGTTTAATCAATAAACGGAGCATCGACTCAAATATCCACTAAAAATAACGTTTAATGTGATAAAACGTGATAAAATCTGAAGGACTGATAAATAAAAAATGCATCACTTTATTTATTTAGAAATTATATATATATATATATATATATATATATATATATATATATATATATATATTATAATGAGAACGAAAATAATATAAATTCTAACCTTCACAGCATTAATTCAAAATAGGGCTCAATACTAAAATTAGCACAATAATTATGAATTTTTGCCTAAGGACAAATACAATTACTCACGACAAAGATGCATTTTTTGTTTCGATACGCAGGCATCTCGACTGGTAAGGATTAAAGGTGAGTTATGCCCATCGAAACAAAAATGCATCTTTGTCGTGAGGAATTGTTTGTATACGGATGTAAAAATTTATAACATTATATATATATATAGATAGATAGATAGATAGATAGATAGATAGATAGATAGATAGATAGATAGATAGATAGATAGATAGATAGATAGATAGATAGATAGATTGCTGCTGCTATTTCTGCAACCTAACATAGCCCATCCATCTTCAGGTTAGATTTGAATTCAGACTTTTACTTATTCTAAACTTGTTGCTATTTCAACGCTCGAGAGCCCAGTTTTCACTGCTATTTAACTCATTTAACCCATAGCTGGAGCAATATGGATTCTTTGGGTTTTGTTATTTAATCAATCACTTGTTTGTGAAAATGTAGCGCCAGTCGCTCTGGTCAGATGAATTAACATCATCTTTAATAGGATTAAATCATTTTTAGTAAACTGGTGACTGGCATAAAAATATATTTTAGATAGATTGAGATGAAGTTCTAGCCCAACAGTGCAACAAATTTGTCTTTTGAAAAACACTAACGTCTAATGTCCCTCGTTTCCGTAGAAGTAGTACTGAAGATGTTGTTCCTAAATCATACTGCTCAAAAAGGATATTACACACAAAATGACTGTCAAAATTCTATATTCGTCTAGCATTTTGTTTAAATTTCCGGTATCTTTGTTGAGCACATATATTTGTACGTGGGGGTAACGCAAAAATACACCCACGCATGTATGTAGACTTGAAGGTTTGTTAGGATGTTTGCCGTGTTTTATGTTGATTACGTATTTGTACCAAGATTTCATGAAGTTTCTACCCCTAGGAATTTCTTTTGTTTAGGTTCTTGATAAAATTTCTGACGTTAATAAAAGAGGAAAAAAAAAGTAAACTCATCTATTTCTGATAAAAATAATTCCAACCGTGTCTTTTTTAAATAAATAAAAAAAAATTGTCAAATAGAAAAAAATATTAAGACGACAATAAACAAGAGTAAAAACGCCATTCATCGCCATTCGGTATTTATTCCATTTCAGGGAGAACACGAATACAAAATGGAGAAATCTTCAAGAAAACACGTGAAAAAAATGTTCGTTGTTTTTTTGTTTTTTTTTTTGAGTGTGTGTGGTTGTGCTGTGTATTGTATTTTTTCGTAAACTTGGTGTCAATTCTTCCATTGGAACCTTAACTTCATTATTCTTCACTAAATATGAACTTTTTCGATAACTTCTTGCCACTGTCGTTGCCAAGCTTATATATTTGATGATGCTATTCATTGATGTCTTTTAGCTCTTACGTTCAGTTCTGAACGGTGGGAAGTTGCGTGAATCTGTATCGATAAAGTTTCAAAAGAAATGAAAGAATATATGAGAGTAACAATCAATTGTCTTTCGATTCTTTACATCGTTTCCGCGGTGTCATGGTTGGAGTAAACAAGTAGCAAAGAAAGAAAAAGACAAAGGAAGAAAACAAAAAGATAGAAAACGGACATAGGACAGAGAAAGGATAAATAGAGAGAAAGGATAAAGAGAGAGAAAATTTTTTTTTTAAAAAGAGGCAAGAGATTACACGAAACAAGGACCAATAGAAAGAAAAGGGAAGGAAAACAAGAGAAAAGTAAGGATAAAGAAATTAAATTAAGACGGCGAGGCGAGAATGAAAAGCGAAAGAAAGAATCTGAAAGAGAAAAAATAAGTAAAAAAAAAAAAAATTCCAAGGAGAGAAGGAAAACAAAACAACTTAGAAGATGAGCAATGAAGAAAATAAAATGAAAGAACGGAAGGTAACAGAATTAGATAAAAAGAAAGTAGAAATAAATTCAAGAAAACAGAAAACTACGACCATTGATAAATATTTGACGTTGTCTAAAACTAAGATAAACACTAAACATTTTCAGCCCAACTGATCTTACTCACACTGTTTCAAGAAAATAACAGATGTCATCAAATAAATATTTATCTGTTTGATCTTTTACTGACCAGCTATGATGCCATCTCCTTCATGCAGTGAGATTCAAATTGGTGCGGGAAACATTTATTTTCTATTTTACACCGACTGGAAGGAATGGCATATATTTCCGTGGCATCTACCAATGAATTCTAAGTGATGTGAACGCCGAGAAAGTTTCTTCATTTCAAAAGATTTTTAGGTTTGTACTTATCAAATAAGTAGGTTGTAGATTTACAGAAAAATACGGAAAGGAACTGAAAAATTGAGACAAAAATTAGAGAGAAGAGAAACACGAGAGAAGAACAAAGAGAAAATAAAGACATTATGTTAGTTTTAGTTCTGCAATTTCATGTAATCAGAAATAAAATATATCGTTTGCGCAATCCTGCCAAAAGCGCATCCAAGATGAAGGTGAGTAGAAATTTCTATCAGGTCATCTATTTATTAGTGATTTTCCAAGCGTGGCTTAGTTGTGGCACAAGGCCGAAAATATTGTGGACCCAATCATCAAACTCACTATTCAGTCGTAATTAATCTAGCCAGACAACCTTGCTAACAATTGCATAAAGTCGAAGTGGCCATTTACAAAGCGAAGAATAAGTGGAATAATTAAGAATGTATTGAGTGTTCCTGTTTAAAAAGGAAAAGTTTAACAGCAATAAGATGGCGTCAAATTATTATTAAAAGAATAGTATAGTTTTATAAAATAATTTTGTAAATGCTTGTATCATGAAAATATAACTGTTTTCATTTACAATTTAATTTCCATGTTTTAACATCTTTCCCAAACATTTAGAATTAAAGGATAAAATCTTAAGTTCAAGGCATCCAGTGACTAGACCTAAAGAGTTGTGAGTTCAATACCAGGCTACAGCAATGGTAAACCAAAAATCTTGGTGAATTGACTTAAAGGAAAATAACGGAGACACCCGGGAGAAATGTGGCAGGTGTAACTAGAAAAATCTACCCCGGTGGACGAAATAAAGGGTTCGTTTCGAAATTCCAATCACCTGAAGAAGTCTGAAGTGTACAACGGCCGAAACTTTGTGAATATGGCAATGAAGATGAGAATAACAGTCCGAATAATGTAAATATTCTAAGTAATAAAAATTATTATTTATCTTATTTATAGTCAGTATCTGGTGCTCATCATTTTTGTAGGATCACAACGTTTCAGCCATTGTGCCCCCCCTTAACTTCTTCAATTGTCTGGATATCCTGGTAAAATTCAGTGAGTTTCAAATTCTAAAATTTATTCACTCTATATGGCTAGATTGTTCTCAGACAGTTGCCCACGTCAAGAAATATCTTTCAATTATTGCTCGTTCCGTTTCCAATCGATGTGTGTAAATCCGTCCGACCCACTCAGGGTTTGAACTCACAATCATTATTAAATAAATATAGACGTTAACCAACGCTTTAAACATCTGCGTTCCATGGATTCCGTTGCATGGCCCTTAAATTATGCAAGAGATTTAATAATCGACAGATATCTGAAAAATGCCTGAGTGTCCCACGGGTGAAACGTTGTGATTGTCACAAGAAATATGAAGATATTAGTCTGGCTTTAAATGATATAAATAAAAGAAACTGAACTGTTTACAGTGAGACGTCATTTTGTCTATTCTGAATGTTTAAATTTGCTGCAGATTCAAATCCAATATTTTTGCGAATTAGTCTGCACTAAGATCTCTTCCATCTTGCGGGAGGCAACTTTTAAATGATTTACTAAGTTTAGATTAGTCATGTGGAAAGAAAAGAAGTGTATTTCTGCATAAAGTTAAAATCAGATTCAAATTATCAATGACTCAGGCTCTCATAAAATATATGTACTCATTTCCTTATAACGTCGGCATTATTTAAAAAAATGATTCAAAAGATAAAAAAAAGTCCTTTGTCTATCGATAATGTTTTTAATTCCTTCTCAGCAAGAAAGAAATTTTTATCTCAGCCAAAGAATGTATTCGGAAACCTTTGACCTTCTGACTCTTCAGTTATGCAAATCATTAATTATTTTTTTTTATAATTTAAATATTTTCTTTTGAAGTGTCTGAAATCAGATGTTTAAGTGGAATTATCTTTTCCATGTACAATCACATATTTGCTTCTCACAATAGTCTTTGTGCCAATGGATTGCTCGCCATACGCTTTCACCTATTTTTAATTTATAAATTTTCCTCTTTACACACCTGCATTATATGCTACCTTAGTAAAGTTACATTAAAGTTATCTGAGCGGAAAACAAATCGGCGTACCATGTTCAAATTCCGGCCTCGTGTGTTACATCACTAGCACTAATTACCTTGAGAAAGGCATGGATTTCTTTTCTCCTCACTTGAAGGGGGATATGGCATTTAAGACAAGTAATATTGGGTACACATAAATTTTCCTCGTATTCGCTTCTCGGTTCGAAGATCAAGCAAAAAAAAAAAAACTGGGCCTAGCGAGCCGGCATTAGAAACAGCACCTATAATGTTCAGTCCATAGTAATTTCTGTTTTGGCTTTATTATTTTTTTTATTCTTCAAAAAATATAATATTGTTATTGCTTATTCAATTATATATTCACCATTATTTTCAATAACATGCTTTGGCGTTATTACACTTTCGCATCCCTCTATGACACTGTCAACCACACGATATTTTTTTTTTTGTCTTCGGTTCTTTTTTAGTTTTAAAAAAAACAAATACAAATAGATCCCCCCCTTTTTTTTCTTGATATTTGTTTCATAATTTCTGAATTTTAGTTTTAAATAATGCATTAATTTCAGTATCTTTCCGCCTTTCATTTTGGAAACTTTTGATATCAGAACACATTTTCAGAAGCTTTTAAAAATCTTTGCTAATATTTGTAATTTTAATTATTAATAATTACAGCAGTCCAACTGTTGTTATTTTAAATTAGTTTTATGAAATTAAACATTTAAAAAAATAACTGTTTTAAAAATAAGTTTCTTTTCATTTTATGAATTTATCTGGCTGTGTTTTATTTTTAAGTGATGTGAAAGGGTAATAACGCCCTTGCTTCCATCCATACCTTTTGAGTAAAATCCCAGTTTTTGAGAGGAAAACGTTTTTGATGTGTATACGAATCTGATCGGTTTTGGACATACTTCATTGTCAAAACACTACATTTCCGCTGAAAAAAGTTGTATGTAGATCATCACCTGTAATTATATATTTTATACAAAGGCTAGCTAAGATGATATGATTGTCATTACAGTCCCCAGAAACGAAAAGTACTTATGACTCATTCTAATATTTCAAAACATAATATTTCTAAAGCATTTCATCCCAAGGAAGGCGGTGGTGCCACTAGCAGGCAAGGGGTTACAGAGAGTGAAAGTAAGAGAAAAGAGGGGGGTGTTTGAGGAAAAGCTAAAGAGATGGACGGGGATCAAGATCAAGGCATCAGAAGATATCGATTGGCATTACATTGAAATTTTTGAAGAGTATAGTTATCAGGGAAGCAAGTAAGAGGAAGGGAGTTCTACTGTCGGAAGTGCTTTATAAATATATTGCAGACATAGGTATCAAAACTGCATGGTGACTGTCAGTTTCACACCTCAAACAATCAAGATCTGAAGATCACTTGATGTGTAAAATTGACAGTTACATTACTGGTGATTTGGTTTGGTTGTTTATATTTAGTATCATATCAACCTCTATGGGTTATTTAATGCCGAAATGTAAATATTTTCAGTATTTACATTAGTCGGACTATTGTCATCATCTTTGTCGCCATATTTGTCACAACGTTTCGGCCGTTGTACGTTCCGGCCTTCTTCAGGTGGTTGGAATTTCGAACTGAACTCTTTATTTCAATCACTGGGGTAGACTGTTCTAGTTCCACGTGCCATGTTTGATGGATGTCAGTTATCAGTTATCTCCTGCTAATTTTCCCTCTGAAAGTTCTCCACTGCCTTAACCAGGTATTGAACTCACCTTCTTTGGGTCTGTCACTGGATCTAATCAACGCCTTTATGTCTACACTAATCTAACCAATGCCTTTATGTCTACACTGTGCCATGTGTCCTTGAGGACACATGGCACAGTGTAGACAGACCCTGTAAATATTTTGTACATAATTTTATGGCTATATATATATATATATATATATATATATTATTAAGCATTTCCCTTCAAGCAAGGCGGCAGTGCCACTAGCAGGCAAGGGGTTACAGAGAGTGAAAGTCAGAGAAAAGAGTGGTGTTTGAGGAAAAGCTAAATAGATGGACGGGGATCAAGATCAAGGCATAAGAAGATATCGATTGACATTACATTTAGATCTTTGAAGATTATAGTTATCAGGGGAGCAAGTAAGAGGAAAGGAGTTCTGTTGTCGAAGTGCGAGAGAAAAAGTTTTGGGAGTTGAAGAGGCGGTTACATTTAACTGTTTCGACAGTAAAAGGGTGGGACCGAGATGCGAATCTAGTAGCACGCTTAAATTCATGGAGCTGTGGCACCAGTGTATTAACTTGAGGTGTATTTATTTCTAGATTCCAAATGATCACCACAAGGACCATGTATTGCACGCTTATGCCCAACTCCATACGCAATAGTAGGAGGAACTAAAGCATTCACTTCTATTTATTATTGGGCCACGATCCTATACGTGTGGAAAAAGTAACTTGCTTCATATACGTGTTATGTAAGTGGGTGGTGAGCCACTACCCAAAACGATTAAACAGATTTGTTTAAATAACTTCTTGAGCTGGCCGGGAACTTACAAGCCACCCCCCTCCATCGTCTTACATGAAAAAGGAAATACTGACCAAGTACCGTCTGGCAACTCAGCGTGTAAAATGATCTCAGCAAAATTTAGTATTTTATTTACCTATTTCCGCGTCAGAGCGAAATTGATGCAAGTTCGGGTTTAATGTGTGGAATACATGAGAGTAGAAGGAAATAATAATCAGTCACTCTGGCTGCTTTAATTTTCGATCACCTCAGGCATATTGAACTCTGACCTTCCTATTTTCAGGAGAATGAGTGGGGTGTTGCATTAGAATAGTACCCTCTGATCCTGAGTATATTGTACTACTTTTTACCCTTAAGTGTTGAAACGGTCAAGTACTGCTTCTGTTGTGTTTATGTATGAATACGAGAAAATGAGAAATTAATTACGGATTTCTCAGCACTTCAGTGATAGAAAGGAGAACAGAAACAACTGTATTGAATGTCCCTCAGAAATATATATATATATATATATATATATATATATATATATATATATATATATATTCCATTTGCGAATAATGCCAAAAAGATCCTAATTATTATGTTGAAAAGGATATCTTAATTGAAATTAAGATAATAAGTGATATTAATTTAAAAAAAAAACGAGGTTTAGCGGAAATGAAATGTTCAGTTGCCTATCACTTCATCGGTCTTGAAAAAAGAATTATTTCTTCAAAATATGGAGATGCTTTCAAGACAACATTAACGCGATAAGATGGAGGAGATTTCCAATTTTATGTTATCCACTTGGAAAAATAATTCCAGAGATTTAGTTAGTGATTGCAATTAAGCATATATCCTATACAGAATATGAGAAAAGATCTCAAAGTATCGCACACACATATATATATATATATATATATATATATATATATATATCATGATGCATACATACATACACAGACACGTTCATATTTATTACGGTATATATAAAATAAAATTGCTTGCAACTCGTATTCGAGGATGCCCGTCTAATAAGCGACCTAGCCAATCCCTTTTAAGACACCAGCTCAGGCATGCTTGTGTTTGTTCAAAACTCACACAGCACACCTGTGTTTTATAATGAGGCTATGGTGATCGGACCTTAGTTACAGTTTCTGGGAGAGAGCATGATCAACGGTCTGACCATCTCACTGAAACCCTCGGTCACGATGACTTGTGAGTTGGTGCGAGCACAGCTATAGACAGCTCCCAAAGAGCTCCGTCTACACAATTTCACTCACACGTCTTTGATCAACCGATGCTCTCTCTCTCTCTCTCTATATATATATATATATATATATATATATATTCGACGTCTGAGGGTCAAGCAGATCGGTTCCTAGGAAACTTACAGCCCGACCCCAGCACATGAGATTATAGTGGCTTTTGTGCAGAACCATCCAAACTTTTTGAAGGCCCGAATACAGCGACTTGGTGCACTATTTGCCACAAGGTTCCCAAACGACCCTTCGCAGGTTTTGAATTCAAAGTTGTCCTCCTTCTAGACCAGTTGCCATCCAAGGCTATAGAACCCAATCTGTCTTGCTATTTACCTATAGCTGGAGGAAGAAGAGGATTCACACCTTTCACAGGGGTATTAGCATGTAAGTGAAATGAATTCGAACTCGGCTCTCCGATTACTCAATCCAAATCTCTATCCATTACTCCATATATATATATATATATATATATATATATATATATATATATCGAGATAGATAGATAGATAGATAACATACACAAAAGAATTATGCATTCGCCGTAACTCTTGTGTGCATGTGTACGTAAGCTAAATTCTGTATTTTTTATTTGTTTTTTTTTTCTAATGTTTGCATTATTTTGCTAGTTTCCAAGAGTAATTTGAACACAAATTGTTCCGTTTCTGCTGAGAACTTTTGGCCTTCATAACATACGAATGTTTTGTTTTTTTTTGTTTTTTTTTTATTTCAATGGAGTTGACATGCCTTACAGTAACTATTTCTACACTTTCGCCCCATAATAAATATAAATTAGCAACTCTTAATATTAAAAGACTTCCGTTGGTCGACAAATCAATTTGTAGAAATAAGAAATTGCTACACGCACCCGTGTGTGCGTACGAGCACGCGCATGTACACTATAATCAATGTAACCTTGAAAACAACGAAAGGAAAAATAAAGCGATCGATTTCAAACTACCACTAAGAAAACAAAAAAAAATGAAATACGAAAACCATAAAAAAGCTAACTTAGTTTATGATTCAAATTATTCAATCCGATATAGTAGAAAATTACAGTTGGATAAGCCAATAATAGATAAGCAAATAGGTAGATGGCATAGTTTAATGACATACGAGGTGCTCTCGGAAATTTCAGTGGATTTGCTAAAAAAATATTAATCTAAGGCCGAGTTCTCACAGTCTGTTTTGAATTCCTCCCTTCCAAAAAATATGAGACGATTTTTCACAATGTACATATCAGAAAGATTAGATAAAAAAAAAAATTACTTTCTTCGTGCATTCCGCTTTATTCAAACAAATATATTTTGTGGTTAGTTTTTCCTAATTACAGAGTGACGAGACAACAGGGATTAAAAGAAAAATCAATTGGTATATTTTTTTTCAAACAATCACCAAGTGTTCGACAATCTATTTTCTTTGATATTATCTTTAGTCATTCAATACTGTTCATGGAAAGTTTTAAATCTGAATGTGTTGTGAGGTTCAAAATAGAACCATCAGAATATATAAGCCACTGTGAGAAAAGAAACAAAATTAACTCGTATATTTAGGGTCATTAAAGGATCTTAATCAGTTTACCATAGTGGCTTCAAGTGAATCTTAGCTTTTACTTTGCTATATTTTATGTATAAGCCTGCATTCTGTATATCCTTAGTTCTGTGTCAATAGCATTGCGGCAGCTTGCATTACAATCCAAAATTAGCACCGATTCTCCTGAAAATTCGTTTCAGCTTATAATAAAATTAAGCAAAACATCTATTTTCTGGCTAGCTGGATCATTTCATTTGCTTGACACCACACACACACACAAGGTGTATTTGAGCAGCAAGAATTATTTTAAGTATGTTTTATTTAACAATGTCAACAAGGACTATGTATCCAATTTTTTAAAAGGTTTTTCAAATTTCGGAAGATGCTGTCTCATATAATTAGTAACCTTTCCAAGGGTATTTTTTTGTTTTCGTAATAATTTCGAATGTTACTACATTCTTTTTGAAGGGTTTTAATTTTTTTGTCTGTTCATGAAACTGTTTTTGGCTAATTCCAGCGTTCCCTCATTTGCTGAAAGCAATTCAAGTCACTTAATTTGATGTCATTTACAAATGTCAAACTGAATTTTTATGTGATGTTTTTAACACACTTCAATATATGACTTCCTATAAGGAGAGACAACCTATTTAACGTTGGCTGCTTTTCTTATATTACAACGTCTTCTAGAATTTTAAGTCTTTCTTTTAAGTCACCGAGTCTTATACGATAATATGAATTTGGAAACTTTAGCTATTATATAAAAGAACTTTGAAATTTAAAATACTTAATAAAAACTTGAATAGACAAAGCTCTTCCATATTGTTCAACGAAACTTATAAATATACTTGTATATGAAGAAGACGAAAAAATCTTTACACGTGGAATTTTTTTTTCAACCTATTGTCGTTAAAACCACTTTATACTACATTCGGTAGAGACGTGAGGGCGCTAAAAAATACCTATATAATTGGAAAAAAATAAAACTAAATGAGGTTAAAGTTTATATCGAAACGTTACAGACACGCTTATTTAATTTTTGACATCCCTTAAATGTAATGAAAAGGTTTGCATAAGTGAAACCGTTTTTCATCCTAAGATGTTCCTTATTGGAACAAAATGCCTCACAATTTTTTTCGCCGTTTTCTTGTTAACTTGTCCACTATTTGTCATTTATATATATAAATTATGATTTAAATCTGGATGAGAATCCGAAGAATGAGATAGATAGATAAATAGATAGATAGAGAACTACTGCTGCTCCGGCTGCAGTACACATACTACCTCCGTAACAGCAGCGGTGTCTTAGGCAAAACAACCTAACCAAACCTTCTTCAGGATGGATTTAAATTCAGGCTTTTCCTTATTCTAAACTTGTTTTGCTCTTCAATGCTTAAGTCCCCAGTCTTTCCCGCTATTTAATCCATAGCTGAAGTAAAATGGATTCATGGCTTTTATTGTATCACGAAATGTACAAAATGGAATCGAACGAGGATTGAATTCGACGCACCAAATTCGTTTTTCTCGCCTCTTCTGTGAATAAAAAATATATTGGTAAACTTGTTTAAGCAGAGACAGAGAGGCCGCAATCTTATAAGAATATATATATCAATATGTCTTTAAAAAATGAGTTTATGTTTAAAAAGCTCAAACAACATTAGGCGTACCGTAAATACCACCAAAAACAATAAGTAGTTTTTTTTATAAATGTTAGAGAATGATATGAAATCATTTGAAGTGTAAACTTGGAAGCCATCAGATACAATTGAACGTCATACTTATCCCCTCTTGGGAAGAAGAGGTGCTGTAAGTTTGTATGTGCGGGTGGTGTAATTGTTAATGACTCGGAATTCTTCATGGCAGAGATGAGTTCCAATTCCAGTTGGGTTCTTTATAGTCACTTACGCGCAAATCAATTTTCAAGAACAGAGAAAATGTATCAATTCAATTTTATCATGTGTTTAAGTTTTATTGCAACTTTAATTATCTCTTTTTAAAAAAAAAAATAAACGTTGCCGAGGAGTGAACGGAGTTAGAATAATAGTGGTATTTATAAAAAAAACTGTCCTTTTAACGCCACGTTGTTTTTTACGGGCACGAAGGTCTACATTTGCCAGGACCACATCATGGGAGACATCCTGGGACTTAATCTAGGAAATCAGAGTAAGCGTTAAGTATTGCCATTATTATTGTATTTTGTTTTGATTTTTCATTTTCTTTCATTTTCACCATATGAAACTCATCATTTTTCAGTCAGGCAGAAAATATGGAACTTAAGTACGAGTCACATCAGGCGCTAATTGTTCCGTTTTTTTCCGCCGATTTTGTTTATATTTTTTTAATCCGAACCATTTAACCAAAACTAACCACTTGCATGCGGACAGAAAATGAATTGAGCAAATACACCAAAATTGGCGTATAACCATTACATGTCTTCTTACCGGACTTATACAACATTTATTTTAAGTGGAAATCCTACTTGGATTGATTGGTGGGTACTACAATCCATGTCGTTAAGCTACTTAATGTAGATAGCAGACCCAAAGAAAACTATAGGTAGTCTTAAATAAGATGGTAACGTGAAGCGAGAAGAAGGAATTGAAACTTAATTGTAAAAAGACAGCATATATTGTCTTTAGCAAGACGGACAGAAGAAAACTTAAGCTCCAAACGGGAGAAGTCAAAATAAAGCAAATACATAATTTTAGCTAAGAAATATTTAAACAAACAAATGTAAATATGACAGAGATCCGAAAGCACAGAGTAATGACAGAGGATGCCTTCCAAAATCCAAGCAAAGTATTAAGAATCAGGAAAATTTCGTGAAAAGCTAAAAATAACTGTAGAGTAGCCGTCAGTGTACGTCCTGCACTTATTTACTACTGTCACAAGGACTGTCCATATATATATATATATATATATATATATATATATATATATATATATATATGAGACCAGTAGCTACATTAGAGGAAGATTTCAATACAATATGAATTACTTAAGCTTTATGAGTGTTTAATAAATCTCTTCCTTGTTTATTCTACCTAGTCTTCTGTTCCTTCGATACCCTCTTAAAATAAAAAAAGGCCTTCTTAATTCTCGGATATTTTGAAAAAAGACAGCATTATAACAAGAACAGTGCTGGCATAATTGGTAAACTCAGGCTTCCTATATGGTAGTAAATCCTGGACAATTTTCTTACAGAACGCGGGCGGTGCTAAAGATGTGGTTCCGAAAAAGACTTAAATACACCGTGTAGAACATTGGAGCAACAAGAAAGTTTTCATGGATACAATGGATGACACCTGTAGTTTGAATCAGAAAGCGATTATTAACATTTTTGAGACAAATAATGCGTATAGATGGCTTGGAAAAGTTGAAACTCATGGGATATATTAAGGGCAAGAAGCAAACAGTAAACATACCTCGCGGGTTTTTTTTAAATGGACCACAGAAAAGAATCTGGTAAGTATAGTTAGAGAACAAACATTGCTTAATTCTACAAAAGACAAGATGTAGTGGAAAGCCGTGATCGGTTACATCCGGAAGAGACACGGAACAAAAAAATATAAGGTTCTTTGTTTTATGGATTTATCGTATAAAACTCGTTACGGTAATAAAAAAAATAGCGATGAAGAAAAATGATTAAAAACAGTATAATGGTCACTCCTTTCCTGAAAAGTGTACGATATACGTAAGATACATACCATAAAGGACGGTTCCCTAATCGTGGTCTCGTCATCACAAGGCTAGATTTATCGAGCATTAAATGGATAAATATTTTCATCACAGAAATAGACTCATTTTTATATGTTAAGGAATATATTTGTTCGTATCTTTGAGATTAGTCCTTCCCGAGCTTTTTGAATCGCGACCTCAAATTTTTGTTAGACATTTTATGTAACGCACCGCCAACATTGTCGGAAATAATCTAATTGAATCTTATTTAAATATTTTTGATTTAATGAAAGTTCAAAACAACTGGACTTGTTACGTGTCTCCCGATGTCTTTTGATGAAATTTTACACTATGGATATTTACGCTACATTTTTATTTATTTTTTTTGTCTAAATAATCTGTACGTCTAATACTTATATATATATATATATATATATATATATATATATTAAGATGAGTCGTAAATAATTTCAGTTTTGGTGAATCAACTGTAACGTATCATCGTAACCATTAATTATACGCGACAGTTATATAATGTAGAGTGCACTAAATTACCCTACATTCTGCATAGCAATGTCAAGCGTACACAGTGTATTAATGGCAAAGTGTTGTTCCTCTCCAAGTTAGCGCAATATCATATACATTAAAAACACACAGGATCAAATTTAGGAATATAGTTGGTCTGTACTACCCTATCCACTATATTCATCTGAACTTCAATCGATTATTACCTTTTTCGATCGCTGCAAAACGCTTAGCGGGGAAAACAATTCATACGATTCTCACATCAAAAACTTGCGAAACTTCACTCCAAAAAAATATCAACGAGCTGCCTAATAAGGAATTGCAAATCATGATGAATATATAATTGAATATAACATAATTTTATCTATCTATATTTCTCAGTTGAAGTTTTGTAACAATTTACACTAATTAAACTCTTGTCGTCATCTTTGAGTTTCGACCGTTGTACGCTCCGGACTTCTTTGGCACCTTTCTATATATTTCTGAGATGAGGTATTGCAATTATTTACACCTTTTACATTGTTCAGACTGCTGTCTTCTTGTTTGTTGCTCGTGGACGGAATAAAGGGTTCGATTCAAAATTCCTGTCACGTGAGAAAAGCTGGAGCGTACAACGGGGAAAACGTTGTGAATATGACAACAAAGACGAGGACAATAGTCCGAACAATTTAAACAGTGTAAATAATATGATTTTATTTCATTCATTTTTAGAATTATTCGATAAAAAAATGTAACTTATTTATGATCCAACTTAATAGATTGTCACGAGTCCAGGATGAAAGAACATTAGATATTTATCGTTGGTTTGAATTTCCAGTATTTAAACATAGGTTATGTTACACAAATCTAACTGCAAATTTTCATGAAATTGTTTGGTTGAAGCCTGCGCGAATATATCATATTTATGTATAGGGAATCAGTAAGAATAATAACCGACAATATGATCCCTGGATATGGAATGCTTAATCGCTAAACCAAATATAAATCCTAACTTAAATTTCGTCTTCTGAAGTGTCACGTTCATCAGAATGTTGGCACTTTCAGCTTACCATATCTGATTTCGTGAAATACATCTCTCAGATGATCTGGAAAACATCATAAGTGATGTTTTTAACCGGGACTCATTAGGGGTTTAGGGTCTTAGAACACCACACTCTTTCTCCACGGCAACCCAACTGATATTGATCATATATCAATTTGTTTGCCAGCCGTCAGTTACAGCTTTTCTGATAATGGAACGCTAGCCCAACTGCGACAAAAATATATGTTCTTTAATAACTCAACAGTTATGACATGTTAGGAAGGATAGTACAGATATTTTGTTGCTTTCTGCAAGGTTTGCAATTCAGAATAAACATTCAGCTATACTGACTGTAGATGATGGCTAGAGAGTCCAATTTGATCTGCTATTTGATCTAGAGCTGCTGCGTGTGAAGTGAGATCAGTTCATGCCTTTACCAATATCACTTTTCATATTAACAGCTGCTATGTAATCAATACAGCTTTATCAGCATTTTCAGTAAAAGCCTGTTTTGTAGGATATGCAACCATTATTTACCCACAGTTCCTTTCATTTCGATTGTCAAAATTCCTTGTTTTAAAAAGTGCAAAAAATGTTAATATATTAGATTGGCTTACAGGCTGCTGTATTGGGGCAACAGATCATTATTTAAACATATATTGTTAAATCTAAAAGACAACGAATGTCTATTATGTTTGATCATGAGTCGGTTTTAGCTTCATATGGTGAGTTTAGTTTTGTGTTGTAATGTCCATATAACCACTTTGATGATGACTCATGTGAGCCGAAAGCATAGATCAAGGAACAGATTAATAATAAAATATCCAAATGTTGAACAAATTTTGTCTTTATTTTCTCTCGAAACTAAAGCCACTTACGAAGCTTAGAACGGCTCATGATCAAACATAATAAATATTTGTTCTCCGTTATATTTAATATATGTTTGACAGCTTTGACTAGATTGTGGATCACCACCTTTGATATTTATAAATGCCTTGTCTCTTCAGGGCTTTAATGACCTTTGCTCCCAGCAATATCTCTTCCTTAATATTTGAGAATTGCCAACATCTTGAAAATCATAGTTCAGTGGTTTATCCGTGTTTCTACATGGTTTGGAATTCAGAAAAGTATTTCTCCTAGGCTGGTACATACACAGGGTTAGAGAGGTAGGTGTTCCTTAAGATATAGCCTAGAGCTTGGAGAAAAAGTGAATTAATTCATTTCCTTCCAGAGTATTTTTACCCAAGTGAGCGTAAAAAACAAGGCTGGAATTTCTACATGGGTCATGCTGAATCCGTATACTTCACTTGTGTCAGTTACGCCGCTTGGATGCATATTCACCTGGTATACATTCACACACACATACAACATATATATATATATATATTCTTCATGTATATCAGCTAACAAAATGCATTAATCAACTCATTACTCCTTACCTTCTGTTATGGAGTGATTTCACAGTGGAGGTTTGTCTTTGTACTAAATCGGTCCTAAAATAGGTTCGACGTACAAAACCGTTAGGAACTTGATATAATAGGTATAACGCAGAGTAATCTAGTTGTGGTCGCTGATACTTTAATATCCGATTAACGGTCGTCCGGCATCGACTGACTGACCAACTCCCTGAACGACTTAGCGACTTCTCGTTATTCTTACTACTCCTACTTATTATAGGTGGGGGAGTCTATTAACTATAGAATAGGTGTGTTCCACTATAACACCTTCATAGTTAATTTAGTGTTAAGTTAACAATAGAAGTAATCCAAATCTTAAAAAGTGAAAAACCCCAAAACGAAATCATAGCTTCACTGGATGTTGAAAACGTATTTACCAATGTCCCTGTTAGTGGAACTATTGACATAATTATAAGAAATATAACTCATTACTCCCACTTAAAATTAATCCGAATATATTATGGAAACTACTATTAACTTGTACTACTGAAGTCCTTTTCTTAGATCATAATAATAATAATATATATATATATATATATATATATACAACGTGATGGCGTCTCCACAGGTTCAGTACTGGTCCGACATTTAGCAATTTCTACATGTCGAACCGCGAAAATAAGATATTTACAGATGTCAAAAAACCTTCCATCTATCGAAGATATGTTGATGATATCCTTATGTTAGTTAAAAATACAGATGAATTACTTCAACTTCAAAAACGTCTCCAAAATACTTCTGTTCTTAAATACACATATGAACTCAATACTACTAATAAAATGCCCTTCCTTGACATATTGATAAATACAAGTAACAAATTTATTATTTCGCCATAAAAAAACCTACAAGCACAATTTCGTGTACACTTAACTACAAAAGCGAATGTCCATATTACTACAAAATAGAAATTATAAAAAATCTAATACATCGTGCAGAAACTAATTCATCTACAAAACAGATTTTTTACAGTGACCTAAAGAATATAAAACAAACAATTATTAATAATAGCTTTCCAAAATATATAGTTGATGAACAAATAAAATTCTTTCTTAGAAGTTTTAATACTAAGCAAATAGAACATAATACTGCTTCAACTAATGCAAAACATTAATCTCTTATATCGCAGTCAAATGCATACTAATTTTAAACAAGATGAAAATATACTAAAATTTAGTAAATACTAATATATCTACAACAGATCCTAGCAAAAAATTAGGTTAATCATATACTACACTAAATCTGGTATATCCAACTTAATTATACGCAATGATTCTCCACCCCCCCTCCCCGTTAGCGATTTGCAAAAAAAAAAAAAACAACAGTTTACAAATTTGGGAGATGGTATCGTCAATGGATTAAATAATATTTATGTTGGTCACACCACAAAATCGCTTTCACGTCGCTTGACTCTACATTTAAATGATAAATCTAACATTTTTAGGCATTTAAAACAACATGCCTGGCCGCATACTCAATTCCGGAAAATCCTTGTTGACAACACAACTATACTTAAACATGAAAACAATAAACAGAACTAAAAATTCTTGAAGCTATATACAGAAAACAGTTGAAACCTAACCTAAAGAAAAAAAAACTATGAAATCTCCACAAATATTCTTAAATGCCTATAATTGATAACAGTAGCCATTGGTTTATACCAACGGCTTCTCATCTTTAATACTTCTCGTTTCACTCTCGCGTGGTCATATGTGACATCACGAGCTGCGACGCGATTTTGGCTTCCACGTCTCGTATACACGAGTTTGTCATTGCTTTGAAATTTTTCATGCAACTAAAACAGACAATCATTATTGTTTCGTCGTGTGTTGTTTGATAATGGCTAATGTAAGCCGAAAGCTTAGATCGGATTTAAACATATCAATATGGTGATCTCCTTTCGTCTTTCAATGATAATGTTATTAAGCTTATCAGATAATATGAAAGGAAATTACTTGAAATAAATAGACAAACCTGTTGTATATTATTTAATGAAACATGCATTAATTATATATATATATATATATATATATATATATATGTGTGTGTGTGTGTGCTTAATAGCAGTTAAGTTTGCCCTCAGCCTTTTTTCTCTTCTTTTTTTCAGTATTGTCGCTTTTATTCGAGACTGTATCTAGATAAGTGTTTTAGGTTTTAGCAAGTTGTCCGTTGGTTCCATCAACGGTTTTTGGTTTTGTTATATATATATATATATATATATAATAGCGTATGTATGATTTAATAGCGCTTTAAAAACGAGTTTTTGTTATTTTTTTATTTTTTTTTAAACACTATTATAGAATGAGTAATATTTTTTTTATTTTTACTCTTGCTCTATTTTCTATATGTATGTTTATATTTATATATACTCTTGAAACATCAGTTTTTCAAGCCCAAATCGATTTATATATATAATGCATTAATCTAACTTAAATTAAGGGTGTATTTTGTGTGTGTGTGTGTGTGTGTGTGTGTGTGTGTGTGTGTGTGTGTGTGTGTGTGTGTGTAAAATGCTCACATACCGTGCGATGTATGTGATGGTCATTTAAACATATATGTGTACCTGATTTTGAAACAAAATATTTCCCTAATAGATAGAACAATCCAAGTGAATAATGTACACCGTAATATAACATGTATAATGTAAATAATGGAAAATGAACGAATATAAAAATGCGAAATCGTTTCTGCATAAATGACCGCTTAAAAGTAAGAAAATTCAGAAAAACCTTTCTAGTACGCCAAAAAATAAAGAAATCTCTCACAAAACAGCTTAAATAAAACCTCACTGAAAAATGAAATCCCCATGGCAAAAACAAATAAGCACACACCATATTAAAGCCCTTAATTTATTGGATGGTCGTGTTTCTATACCATGATTATATGAAGTGAATTATTGAAGGGGATATATGTGTGTAAGTGGGAGGTCTTCTCCTAGCTCTTCTTTTTCCTCTGTTTCTGCCGCCAGAATGTCTGCAATGCCTTAACATATTACATTTTTATAACAATGCTCTCGTTCCTGCAGTATAAACAGCCCAGCTACAACGCAAATCAGAGCATCAGTATTAGATCTCTTGCCCAAATACACATACATCATATTCCCCCAGTCAAAAATCCGTTCTGTTTTTCTCAGTCGTTTAATCTTTCTCCCTGTTTAATCAGGTTTCTCTTAATCTGAATTGTTGTTTCTTTCTTTTCGATTATTCTTTTTCATTTTTCTCATCTCTATACCAACCGTAACGAAGACTATATCACTTGTCATCAGACATTTGTCGTAATACACAACAAGACTTTGCCTATATTTAAATCGTCATTATATTGTCAAAATATTACACTAGATTATCGTTTTTATTGAATATTCATCCAATTGAACTGTCATCATATTTTCATTATGTTCAATTGTCATCATATATTTACCATAATTGCCGTTTCACTATAGAATGCTGTTTATAACATACTTAAATGAGTTTGATTCTTCATTTCCACCAGTTCAGACTTTTACTTCTAAGATACGCCATGCTCTTGCCAGAGCTTAATATCAATCATTTTTGACCGTGTCCAAAATCGAAGGACAATGTTCCGTTCAGAGAGCATTTTTTCCAAGAGCTGCTACTTTGTGGAGCAGACTCCTGCAGATTTACTTCCGTTAGCATTTCCATCTTGACTACTTTGTCCTGGGTTACCTGTCATATTTCCCCCTTATAACCGGAATTTCATATCATATCACAAATCCAATAATACCTTTTTTGCTTATATCGGACTCTGTGTCCAGTGATATTTAGTCGAAAGTATACATTTCGATGAATTAGCTTCTTTTTGTTTGTTTATTTATTTATTTTTTTTGCTACGGCCATATAACTTTGAAACATTGGTTTTCGTCAGGTCATGGTCAGGGCACAGATGTGTAACTGTTGAGGAATACCAGGTGTTGTACGCTCTGCGACAAGCCGGTGATACAATCTCGCTCATTATACTAACAAAATACTTTGATACGTGGGGGATCTTCTGTGCTAACAGGTCGCAAGATTTACTTGCTATTATGTGACTGAGTGCGTTTTACCTTTTCTTCTTAATTTTGTCACTCAACCTAACTGTTATGGTAATTTAGACTACGTACGCATGGACTCTCCCAGCTATAAATAGGAGCAGGTACTGCCTTTTGTACGGTGAATTTTCCAGCAGTCAGCTCTGACAATCGGACCGAACATTCTTGCTGTAACACCTCTCGTTTGTCTATGTTTGTATTACTGTTTCTGTCACTATATTTGTTTAACTCAATTCCTCTCTTTGTGTCTTTATTTCTGGCCACAACATTTAGCATCTAGTATATTTATTTCATCTACTTGTCGAAAATATTATAACGATAAAGAAAGATGATGACAAAATATCAGTTATATTTTTGTCAGTGAGGCAGCACGTGCACCTGATTCCCTTGAAAATAGAGATGTTGTATGAAAATCCAAAATAAAAGTCAAATAAAAGTTCACTTATTAAATACTTGTTACAGTTAATTCCGTTTTTAATTTGGAATCAATAGACTTATCTATTTCTGTGTTATGTATCACCCCTTCATCAGTTCAGATACACATCCTGTGAAGCCACGAGAATGGTTGAGTGTAACAGGGTCATCAAAGACGGCTTCATAAAAGTTCTGCGAGGAAGCAACGAATAAGGCAACCTCAAATCTCCACGTTAGTAGCAGTTCTTTATCACTGTTTTCTGTAATAATGATGTAATGTACTTTCAAGGAAACAAATGCTGAAAACTCAAGCTTGTCACAGATCTCAAGAAGAAGTGTATATATTGAGATCAACGTGTTTTAGTGGACTCATCAGTTTTCAATCTGCTTGTCTGAATCGTCTTCAAAAAGCGAGAGCAAGATCTAAAAGGTCAGTGATCTCATCTCACAATCCTCACTCTTGCTCCATATGCGGCCTCCTTTGTAAATCACTAGCGGGTTTTAAGAGCCACTCAAGATTATCGCACAAAATTTCATAACTGAATGAATTGGTTAAGCTGTCAGATCTTCATACGTCGAAACCGACGGGAGAGTCCATTATTATTATTATTATTATTATTATATAGTGTGTGTGTGTGTCCCTATGTATGCCACATCGATGAAGATGCGAGAAAAATGGTCGTTTACTTACACTGTTTAAGGAAGCACCTGATACCTTTTTTTCATCATTCACCTGAAGGCAATAAAGCCACTAAGACACACGGGTTTACGAAGTGTGAAATAATACGAAAAAGAAAATCATTTTTAACGAGCAACAGCAATAAAAGAAGAAGAATCAAGAAGATTGTACATAACGATTGAAGTTGCGTTTAAATTTTTAAAGATCAATGTTATCTACAAAGCAAGAAGCCGGAAGGGAGCTCCACTGGCGAGAATAAAAGCAAAGAACGTCCGGTTCTATCTAGCCAGTTCAACTGTAAAATGCTGAGACCTTGTTGCTACCATGAAAGGGTTTAAAGCCCAGGGAAGCTATATATAACGGCAATGTGAAAGTGACTGAACCAATAACATTACAGATTCTTCTTTTTATTTTACCAAGAATCTCTAAGTAGATAGCAGGGGCACTAGACCCTATATGGCAGCAATAGTCGAGTATAGACGAATGGCATACTTATCAATCTGTAAGATAGATTCTGGAGCGAAAACTTGTCTATCCCGACACAGTGAAGCAACTATCCTAGCAATAAACCCAGCAATTGATTCAATGTAATCTTTCCACTTCATGTCATCAGAGAACATTGGCCCGAGAAGCAGCAATGTGTTACTCTCCCGGGGGTTAGCATCAATCATAATGACAGGAGGTAGAAAGGCGCATCTCAGACGATTTATAAAATCGGCTTTGTTCAGAAGACGTTAAAATTAACAAGTCATTCTTTGTCCCAGGTAACAACAGATTTTAGATCACTTGAGACATCAACTGTGAATTTTGACATTATCCAACCGATCATACTTACAATTAAGACAGGAGTAAGAAAAATGTGTCATCAGCATGGATACCGAGTTAAGAGCTGAAGATATCAAGATTATTAATGAAAATTAGGGACAGTGTAGGTTCAAGGATAGAGTCCTGTGGAACGCCTGCATGAATTCAAATAGCTGTAGAAAAGTAGCCGTTGAGGAAAGTTTTCATTTCGCGATTTGATACGAAAAACGGAACCAGTTAAAAAATTCGCCCTGAAATCCCACAAACTTTCAACTTTTGAAGACCATTATGCTAAATCCTGTCAAATGCCTTCGAGATATCCAAAGCAACAGCCTGAGCTTCACTAATCTTATCTAAAGCTTGATAGAGTATATCAGCAATAATCGTTTATACATCAGCAATAAACCTCGAGAAACGAAAGCCATGTCACCTATCTGAAAGAAGACCCTGTGGCGTGAGGTTATTAACCAGTTCAGAGTCGCCATGCTCTATCTAATTACATCGGATCAAAATGGAGTATTATCGCACTATCTGGGATGGAGAATCCCCAAATCCCAATTTTACTGTCTTGATACAGTTCAAAATTGTTTGTGCACTCTTTACATCCAATTTTCCATAGACACGATGTCATAAGCTTATTGCTGCTTTCATGACAAATATTCAAACGAAATACATTACTTAATTCCTTTATTTCAGAACTTCCCAGCTCAGCTCCCCGATGCCTCATTCCTTTCTTATTCCAGTTACAGAGAAAATTCCAAACAGTTTCTTCCAAAAGAATTGTTACTTTGTAGAACAGATTCTCGGGAGGAATCTTCTCCGATTATTACGATCATTGTGTCTTCCAGTCAAGGTTCACTCCTCATCTAATCCTGCAATATGCAATTCTTACTCTTCGTTCCAAATTACAACTCTCTCATTCAGTAACTATCTGCCTTGAATGTCCTCCAGACCTTGAACAATGAAAGAAATTGTATTTTAAAAATCATTTCTTGCAGATGAAATATCTGTACTCACATTTGACGTATACAACATCAGTCTACTCTTGTATGCCATTCTATATCTTTTTTCACATCTATATTCGAACTATGGCCTTTTTGTATTAGTTCAAACGTTATTTTTAGTGGATGGCCGTGTTTGAATAGAAGCCATGTTTTTTTTTATCTTTTTAACATTGTGTATTACGTCTACCGGTCTGCACACCCGTGAAAAATTAAAAAATGTGCAGTCCGGGAGGGCCCAAACCTGCTTCACCATTTGAAGGAGAAATGAAAGTGCTTTTATTCAGAAGTAATGAAGGTTTTAATCATTTTTTTTTGTTCTTGAAAAAGCCTAGAATATAAGTATCTCCCGATCCTTGTATTGCGTAAAGTTCGATTTTACGAGAAACGCAATAAATTTTAAAAACAAAAATATTTCAGAAGCATTGTTTTAAAATTTTCAGATAAATGGGTGTTACTTTTAACGTATTTTACTGTTTATAGCTATAGTAGAACATATAAGCAAAAACACGTTCGAGCAGGTTCCAGAAAGTTCTAAAAAGGTCTATCATAGTACTACAATCTTATACACGATTTTACAGATTTTCTGTTAGGGGTATATTTTTTCTTAATAAGCAGAATGAAATCCTTTTTAACCAACTTTCATATAATTATAATACAGGAAATCAATTATTTTCCAAAACGTCTAAAACACACACACACATTATATATATATATATTTTATTGAAAGTTGTTACTTCTGTTACTTATCTAATTGCAATTTATTTAGTTTTAACCTATAAGACGAGCGGACTTTAGACTAGCTCCTTCGGAGGGACTTTCGATATTCAGCCTTTTGCCATCAGCATCCTATGTACGTAAAAGTTATAAGAATATAGAAATAATAAAAATATTTTATCTTTACTCGATACCTTAATTAGGCATAATCTTTCTTCTTATACGCAACCGATCTCCGTAGTTTGTTTATATTCATTTTGCGCGCAATTCTTTATGATCATTTCACATAAATTCACTTTTTAAGGACACAAGGGAACCCAAACTATGTAATATTTCGAATACATCAGAGTACACGTGCTAGAAAAAGAAAAAAAAAGTACGTATGAGCAACGTACCATACCCCGCTTAAGATTTAATTACGGTTTAATTAGACGATATCAATTGCAATAAGAAGCAAAATTAACCTTAAAGTTTTAATAAAGAATTTTATTTTTTTAAACTTTTTACTCTGTTCGATATTTAAATTTAACTTTAAATGAGTTATTTAATTTTTAATCGCGTGTTATTTCAGGTTCGTCAAGATCAAAAAACCGTTGGATACTCATACACTGCGCTTTATTTATTTATATAGATGGATGGATGGATGAATTTCGATTTGACAATTTTTGCCCAACCCAGAAACATTCAGCCATGTATTCCGGTTTGATTGTTATTTTTAATGACATAAGAGGAAGCAAAACCGTTATGAAAATTTCTGTAAAATTATAAAATCGGTTTCACACTGTTCAATATTGCAAAGATTTACGGGTGGCGGACATTTATTGGCAAGTTAAAAAATATTTTAATAAAAGTTGAACCATTTTTCATCTTCGAACAACACACTTTCCAGTTGTCATTAAACGACGTCGATGCTCAATTATAGGAACTGAAACTAGACAAGTCTTCTTATGAATTTTTTGAATTAAGATTGAACAATTTTTAAAACTTCGAACAACACGTCTGTTCGTATCAATATATTACATTGATGCGAAATATAGTAGTATATATGATACATCTGGCAAACCCCATGTTGTTCATGGGCCATTTTCACACGTGCACGTACGAATAATAATATCCTATAAGCATATATACATCCAGTCGGTTTTGTTTCCTTTCTATTTAGGTTTATCAGGTAAGAAAATACACAATCCATTTTACTGATATTATTATTGTTTCTTGTTTGATAAAATTTCCGTGTTTCTATTATTAAATAATATGGCTAGAATATATATTTCATTAAATATAGGAAGTGTGGTGTAATGGATAGACGCTTTATACTTGTTTGTGAATGTATAATTCGGATTTCCATGCAAAATTTTCCATTTTTTGTTAAAAGTCTTCCGAAATTGTTCAAATTTTGTACTTGTTTGATTTTGAAGTTTATGTCCCACAGCTCTCATTTTAGGCTGTCCGTCTTCTAACGATTATATATCCTGTTTTACAACTGATCCTTTCTTCTTAATCCCTTTACGAGTTCATTTAGGAGTTCTTGTAGTTTTCTTTCTGTTTTTGATCTAACCACCGTGTTATCTGTATATCTCATTGTTAATATCGTGCCCATCAATAATGATTTTTGCTAATTCTCTTAGGAAATTCTCACTGTCGCAGAATGCGGAAGCTGGGCCATGTTGGTTACCGGTTGGTCAGATTACCTCGTGGGCGTGGTATTCAAACAGTGATGGATTGCCTTTGCTTAAGCTTTAGATCTAAGATCAAAACGGCGCGAAGTTAGAAGACCACAGAAATTTTGAAGAGCCGATACATTTTCCAGATCCAGACCCCACAGGCTATACTTGGAGGAACGCGACGCGAACGAGCGGACATACGTTACCCTGAAGATTGTCCTGTTACTGCCACCTAGAATCGATGCCCCCACGTCCATCCCTCTCGTATAATAAAGCGAAAAGAAAAACCGTCTTTCGTTGATACAGTCTATAAAGTGGTGTTGGAGCCTACAGGGACTGAAGTCAATGATGACATGCAGCGCAAAAAATGCTTAACATACTCTTAAGAGAAGACGTAGCCTTGTCTTACACACCTTTTGTTTTACTTCTGTATACTTTCGGTATACAGATTCTTTGATCGCAGTATATACCGTGGATTATTCGAATCGCTATCCATTTAGATATCGAAAACGTTTTCCTACTGATATTCTCAATACCTCAAACCCAGCAATGACCTTGTACATCATCACTTTATGTCATCTATGAACCCGTTGGTAAACACTTTCTCCTCAAGCAGGTGAAGCTGGATTTACATCTACAAATAGATTTTAATGGAATCTCGCTGAAGGGCCTCTTTAAAGAAACTGTTGGAATTTAATCATTTTCTAAGTTAATTATACTTCAAGCAGGCTTTTAAAGATTTTACTGATTGTCAGGCCTTTAATTTAATTGAACGAGTCTTTTAGATTTTTCTCAGGGGTTTATGCACATTTATTGCAGGCGAAGATATTTGGCCTTCAGCTTTCGGCTACTTTAAATAACAGCTTTAACAACAAAGCCTATTGACAATTAATCAAAGCTAATCACTTCCATCAAGTTATTACCTCTATTCTCATTGCTTTCTCAGTCCTCGATCTTAACTCGTCAACTATAAACAAAAATTAGTTATTTTCTGTTAATTCACTCAAAAACGAAAATAACCCTACAATCTCATTTTATCAGATATATTTACGAAAATTACACAAAATATCTTGAAATACTAATGAGTAAATTTGTTCAATAAAATCGCCAATGACTTCCACCATGTCCTCCAAACGATTTCGTAATCTCTTGCATCTCTTCTGGATGATCTCCTTGTTTAAGTTGGTGAATGCTGTTATAATCCTTGCTTTCAGTTAATCTTTGGTGTTAAAAGGCGTTTTGTTGATCTCTCGCTCAATTGCATCACATACATAATATTCAAGGGGGATGCAATCTGGGGAGTTACGTGGAAAAATAGAAAGAGTGATATGTTCGGAAAAATCGTCTAACAGCCATAATTGGGTTCAACTGCTTCCGTGGGATGGTGCAGAATCCTATTTACCAGACATAGGGTTTTCTAGCAGCCATCCTTTTGACCCAGAGCAGCAGTACCTCCGCAAGGTACTTGATACAGAACTCCATGTTGAATATGAGCCAAACACTAACAAATTCCGGAGTTATTTTCATATCAGAACAATCAGCGTAAGTTTTCCAAGCTGTCGTACATTCGTAATCCCCATTAGACTCATCCAAGTCTTTCCGAATCCTTTGCACTCTCCTCAGATTGACACCCAAAGACCGTGAAATGTTCGTAATGGAGCTTTCGGCGTGAATGCCACGTAGTACAGCATATCGTTTCCTAATTTCTGGTGAATTCAATTGCATCATGGTGCTCTCTTGTT
>CAHIKZ030005574.1:2047500-2105000 GCA_903632075.3 Acanthosepion pharaonis | reverse complement strand
ACCTGGCCCGCAGGTGTATGCGAAAGAAATTTATTTGATACATTCCCCCTAGCCTTTTGCCTTCTCGACATACGCCCTTTTTATGATTAAAATTTTCCAGAATTCTTTTGCCGATAGAAAGAGAGAATTTTTTTTTTCTTTCCCAGACCCACTTGTTTACTCGAATTTGATTTGAGTGCGATAATACGGAATGTGTAGTAAGAGTTACGACAAGTGATTAAAAGGTGGATTTGAACGACAGAATGCCTCATCTCCCGCCCACGGATAAAACAATCTCAATATTAAAGACAAGCATTCTGAAGCGGCATGTTCTTAATTCATTATCAACATCTAACCTCTTATGAACTCCCCGGTCCATAAATTGCTCCTGCATTTTCTGAATGCAATCGGGCCTGTGTCCAGATGATTTTATACTATGTCCTAACTAAAGGAGGAAGTCAGTACCGTAATTACCAGAAGAGAAGTCATGTCTTTGTATAAATCGAACTTGCCAATCTTCAGGTTTCTACACAAAGAGTACAAAAGCATAACTGAACAAGAATAAAAAGGTACGTGGGAGGAAAAAGATCGAGAGTTCTTTGGTTAGTAAAGCTTACTCGTCATATAAACAGTTCTGACATTAGAGGCTCTGAAAGCTCTTTGCCCTACCAAAAAGAGATTCGAAAAATAATTATCATGTTTACGCATTATGTCAGGTTTTGGGAAGTGAAAACTTTTCGGCAACCTGCCTGCATGATAATATATTGAGTACCTCAAATAAATCAATGAATGTTAATGTATGTTTGGGTGAATCATAAAACGTTTCATTCTCAGCTGTAGAAAAAGCAGCATTTGCATTTGGCTTTATCTTCTCTGAATCTTGATTCATATAGCATAAAATATATTTTGAGAGTTTGCCATAACATATCATGCAAGTGTTCGCCTATTTTTTTATATTGGCGAAATAATTGAATCGACCTCTACGTAAAGCATATTATTGAATTTTCCATTAAAATCAAAGGTTGATTTTTGCCTGAGTTTATTTGGTATTTAAGTACCTTTCGAAAAAAGATCGAAACCGACAAAAAAGCAAAGTATGTCAAAATTAAAATATTAATTGTCATAATAATATACGGTATTTATTAAAAAAAAAAAAAAAAAAAAAAAGATCCTGGGTCTACCTATATGAGATTCAACCAAAAACGGACTGTGGGTATTAATGGGTAAAAATGTAACTTTAAAATATATATATATATATATATATATATATTTACACAGATTCCTTTATTAAGAACAATCAAACACTTGCGAAGGACATACTTTAAAAAGATGAAGGGCATAGCTTAGTATACCAACGGATGATGCGTGCAAGCAGTGACGCAGGCAGATATTTCTAGAAACTGGTTGCAGGTATACAGTGGCTGTGGTTAAACAATTGCAGCCATTTACACCCGGGCAACGTCGGGTATCTCTCGGCTATAGATAATTAATTCGTAATTTTGACAATTAAAACTAAGTAGTGAGATAAGGCTCACTATGTATTCTACACTTGTGACCTTGTACCAAAACTAACTTCAGTTGCTTTTATAGGGTTCATCGTTGTGGACTAATGGTTAATGTACTAATCAGATCGACTTTGCTATGGTGAGCTGATTAAATAATGTAGGTACCTCGGCATGAACTAATGATTAGTAAGGTATTCTGGTTAGCCATTACCACTCACCGATCTGCACTGAGTGTCCCGTATACCTGGCTTATATCCAAAAAAATGTTAAATAAGTAAAAGTAGCAAGGCAATCAGTGAATACCAAACTTTTCTACTATCAAATTAATTTGTCTTTGACACTAACTGATTCGGATCCATAGATTTGGGGGCTACTTTTAGTTAATACTTTTTATCATATTTTATAAACATTTAAATATTAAACGTGGTTAAATGGATTGCTATTTTGAATAATATAAAATAACCGAGTCTACATATACAGGGTGGTCGAAAAGTCTTGGCACCCCTGTATCAAATAATTTTCTATTTCAACGCTCTGTTGGGTATTATCAAAGAAAGAGTTTCACGCCAACTATACCAGAATACCCCTCAGTTGAAGGACGCCGTACGGAGAGCCTTTGCAAAAATCAACAAAGCAGAAATTCGTAAAATATCACATAGGACTTGTTACCGCATCATTCTGTGCCACGAAAATGATGATCTTACAGGCCTTCTAGATTTGTGACAGCGTCAATGAAAGTGAATAAACTGAATACAGTACAAGTGCTTTGTATTAGTGTATTACGTGTCCTTCTATTGTTCTCGTTACTTTTTGGTAGGGCGTGACAAGACTTCCGGACCACATTTTGATTTATCTGCCATAGTATATTTTTGTTTTAAACTTGGTGATATGAGTTGCAAGTATATTTTTCTAAACTCAGCTAATTGTAGCTCAAGACAAATTTCTGGTGCATCGATTGAGGTTCGAACTCATCGTCCTAAAAACTTAACATACTCGCTAACTATAACAAAACAAACGACTCTATTTTAGTACAGAATGCACATTTCGTTCATTTGAAGAATTTAAGAACCATATCTGATTCGGCCCGTTATTCTTCAAACTATTTTTCTTGAAAATTCTTTACTTTTCCAAATCCTTCAAGCTCAAAATATACTTGAACGACGAAAGTGTTAAAATGAAAACAGACGAAGAGAAACGTTCAGAGAGGATTAAATGAAAATAATGTTCGTTGTGCAAGACTGAAGTTAATTAAACGGCGAGGGAACAAAAAGGCGGGGAGATTCCATAAACAGCCGTGTGAATCAAATTATGTTTTACACCGATTCTCCTGTTGATTTTTTTATTTTCCAAATACCATCAAACAAATCAGATGACAAAACAAGATGACCTTTGAGTTATTAGCCGGCGTTTATCAATTCCCGTGATTGTGAGAGTTCAAAACACCCAATGAAACTGCTTACTAGCAAGTCACATGAAGCCCAACATCAGCAGTTATTGTTACACAACTCACTAAACAAAGACCAGTTTTTTAAAAGATCCATACAGTCCTCAGAAACATAGAATATCAGCTATAAGAAACACCTACGAAAAAAATCAAATATAAATCACTACTTGCTAATTATTACATTAACCAGGGAAAAAATGCTTACACAGAAGCGTCTATCTTTTTTAAATTTGGATTTTTTAATGTAACTATAACAAAAAAAAAAACATTTCATTTTGCCTTGAAAATTTCGAAAGACGAAACGCGTCAGCAAAATCTAAGATTTTTTTCCAATTGTCATTTTATACCAATCTGTCTTGTTCACAGAATTGATCTAGGAATTTAACTATATATATATATATATATATATATATATATATATATATATATAATTTTAAAAGTATACTCTTAGGGTGTGCTATATTTATGGGATAAATTACTCAATAATAGAGATAGAGCGTGTGTAAATATACAAGTGAACATTGAAGTCAACACTTAGAGGAGACAAGGCTGTTTCATGCTATATGCAATCGTCGTGGCCTGACGGTTTCATCTAACGAAACAAACTCTCTAAGCTCCTCAATATTCACTATATATATATTATGGTTTTTGGATGTGAATAAAACAATTACCCACTAGGTGTGCATTCTTGTTTCAATGCCTTATTGCATCACGACTGGTGGAAAATTAAATGGTTATGGACAATTCTATTCAATTTTTAACTTCTATCCATTTTTAATTCTTACCTGTCGAGATGCAATAAGGCATCGAAACAAGAATGCATCTTTGTAGTAATTTCTTTTTGTTTCATGTACAAATCTATAAGAAATAATTATTGCTCTACTCTTGGTATTTCGAATTAATGCTGTGAACGTGCGAATATATATATATATATATATATATATATATATTATACTTTAGTAGTGAGTAAGGCACAAAATTTGATTCCTTAGTGAGATTAATAATAATAGTGATAGGAACGAACTTGTTGATTGCTAATATGCACAATACTGGCATCCAGTTTTCAAACACATCCAAAGCTTAAAATCGCAGTTCTTTCTTCAGTAATTATGGACAACTATCATTTGTTTTTCAATCCGAAAATGTCGATCGATATATTCTTCTATCGTTGTTAGGTTTATGACATCTAGTTAATTATCAATACCAAATCAATTACAATATTTCCAGTGTAAACGACACACGCTGAACTGAAATGTTCGGAAATTTCCTTACGCACGGATCGAATGATTGTTTTAAATTGGGAGGTAGGGAATGGAGCGGGTAATTTATATATATATATATATATATATATATATATATATAAAGTAGACAATCCTTAAAAATACGTTTCGGTTATAATTTATTCCATGAGGATATATAAATATTTCTATCTTCAGACCGAGGGATTTATTTTTTTTATAGTTCAGTCTTTACTTATTATTATTATTATTATTATTATTATTGTTGTGTAGGAAACCTACCACCCCTCTTGAAGATGAACTTGTCTACAAACAAAGACGTTAAATAGTGGCATGTCAAAAGACAGACAGAGTCGGAGAAGTTCTTGGCTGAGCTAGTTATAGACTACTCAGGCGATATCTATACCTACTTACCAACCGAATAAACCCCTTTTTATTGTTACGTGTTATTTGGCGTTTGTCTTTATTAACCCCAAATTAACATCATAACAATTATTATTATTATATTTCCGTGTTACTCACATGAGCAATGTTTGGATTAATACCCTCTTTTGAATTATCTCTACCAATTAGTAGATATATATAGATATATATATATATATATATATATATATATATATATATATATAAACTGAAAAGTAACTCCCTACTTTATATATAATGGACTTTCCCGCCTTGTAGAAATTAGTTAGACAGGAGAGTCCATCATATATGAAATATGGAGTTACTTTTGACTCACCGTGTATATTCGATTTGATTCAACGATTACCGGATGCATGCTTTGAAAGTACCAGCAAAATGTTGTTACGAACTATAAAGATAGTGCTAGCATTCTGATAAATTAAGAACAGAAAATTAATACCTCCTCTAAGAAACGCAATCAATTCCTATTTTATTTTGAACAATGTTTCTCTGAAATTATAGATGCTGCTTTCCCTTGCAAATTACAGATTGTTTGATCAAAATGATTGAATAAGTCTGCAGTAAGGTTTGAAATGTTACCTCTTATCTTTGAATATGTGAACATCCATGACAGCACCATACCATTTAGGCCACGAAGACTCTCTAGGATATATAATTCATATTTTTCCTACTTTAGGTAAACGTCATGCTTCTGAATGATTGTGTAACGATGTTGTGAGAATTTAGATAAAAAGCAGAAGTTAGATAAACAAATGCTTTATCTAAATATCCAAATAGGATAACATCCAAATGAAATTTTGTTTTTATCTGTTTCTCTGTTTCTCTCTCTCTCACACACACATTCTCTGAAATGGAGGATCTGGTAGTTTATTAGTTTGATAACATGTAAATAGATATAAAATGCCTCACCTAATTCGCATTAATAAATTTTACTTAACTAGGGTCCAGCGCTATAGTAGCAATAATGGCAATTCCACGTTAGCAATGAAAAAAAAAATAGCAAAATGTTATTTTTAAGGGGAAAGTTTTTTTAAGATCTCAAGAACAAATCTTTATTACAGTATCTTTTTGTGGTTATTCTGTTTTAGCATTAACTATTATTGTTTAACTGTTCTTGTGAAATTTATAGATTGAATGTTATCATTTCGATAAAACTATCTTTCCCTGAATTCCTCTGAGCTACCACCATTTTTTTTTTGTATGTCATCTCTAAGTTGATGTCAACTTGGGACATTCAATGAAAATTATATTTTCTTTGTGCCATTTCCCTTCAGGACGTGTGTGATTGTGACTCTTCACAACTTCCTGATCCTTGTAGCTGTTAGAGTTTGTATTTATAGTATTCTTCCCAGCTCTCGTTCTTTTTTCATCCATTAACATCAGCTTATCAGCTGCCCGCCTGTCCTCTTTGCCTTAGATATATTTTTGATTGTCAAATTCTTCAAGCCCTCCATCCTCATATCTCCCAAATATTTCAACTGTCTCTGAGTATAAGTGTTCTTTTTGATTCCGTTTTCTTTCTGACTTTCCCATTTTGTATGCTCTTTTTAATTCATCTTCCTGTTGCCATCAGAGATTTTTTTCTCAGTAGGTGGTCGGCTCAAAACGTTGCCGAGACACTGTTTTCATGTTCCTTAGAATAATCTATCAATTTTTGTTTGTAGTGAATGGTATAGCTTCCCCTCTTACTTCTTACGGCCATATTCCCTTCGGAATCAAGCCTGTACCTTATTTGATGGCATCTAAGACACACTTTAACAAATATCTATAAATTCGTCCTGTGTATGATATGCGTAGCCCTGTCCCCCAACGCTCATTCCAATGATTAAAAATGACATCAAGCGAATAAATCGTATAGGTCTTGAAGATAATATTTCATCATATCCTATACAGTGGCGTTACAAAATCACAAACCAGGAGCTTTACCAAATAATAACCACTGAATCTTCTGAATATTTCTGACAGTAATAACAAAAATAGAAATAATTATATAATCAAATTGTTGACTTTACAAACTACCTTAAATGAACGGTTTAGAAGACAATTCCCTTCAGTGTTAGAAAGAACGAAAATAATAAGTAAACTAGAGTATTCAAATTTTCTTAAATAAATGTTTTCGGATTTTCTATATTTCAACCGACAGTAACATTAACTCTTGCATTAAAGTATGTCGAACATTTTTTGAATAGAAATGGCTGCCTAACCATATATTTAAACTATAATGTTATCTCAGATAACGTTTACCCGACTCTAATTTTATTTACGCAAATTTCATTGATATTATTCTTATCATCATCATTACTATCACTCGTATCATAAGTACTTGACACTGAGACTAAATATTTCTCGTCATAACTAACGTAAATTAGTTGCAAATCACAATACAAACTGAAGCAGCCTAAAGAAAATACATTCAATTCTAAAACACTAACCCCAGGAAACAGTATTAGAGTGTATATATGCGCACAAAAGTGTACTATTGGTGTATACGGAATAAATTCCAATAATCAAAAATACTATTCTTAAAAGAGTGCTCAATACAGAGTAGAGTAAATATAAGTTGTAACGAAGCTTTACATCCCCATTAGATTAACGTTTAGATGTAGATGTTGGCCTTTCAATTAATATATATATATACACACACACATATATATATTAAAATAATAAAATATGTATATTTCCTCAGTTTCTTCTTTAAATAATGTTATATTTTAAACTTAATTTAAAATTGATAATTTTTAATTTTATAGTAAAATTTAATATTAATTAGTTAGAATGATTTCTATTTTAGTCTAACCCTAACATTAAAGCATTAATTATTATAAGCAAGGTTCGTTGTCAAGTTTTTTGAATTCTCATATACTTGTATTTTGATTGGTCATTGCAGCTTATGTAACAATGTTTCCCTGATTTGGGGTGTTTGGTCGATTTGAACGTTTTAAAACTCTCTATTCTTTATCCGACACTATCACTTGATAAGACACCAGACAAGCGTTGAAATAAAATGGCTATTTTTGTCGTAATTTTATAGCATAATTAGGTTATAATTTTCGAATATATATTTATTAGAGCAAAAAACAAAAATTACTTCAACATGCGATAGTCTATTTCACGTTATTCTGTATGCGGCTATCATCAGCCCCCGTTGTTCTTTTTTTTTGTTTTGTTGCTGTAAAAATACATATGCTCTGTTATAATAAATACATTGAGCTCTCTGTGGATCAGTTTTAATAAGTAATATTACCACCCGGCCTATTTACCAACGGATCAATTACCTGTACTATATATGCAAAATGGGTATATATATATATATATATATATATATATATATATATGCGGTACTTATTGAAAAGCGCTCAATATCAGTGACAGAGTTAACATATTTAACTGGATTGACGTGAGTTTGTGAAACTGGGTTTCACACTATTTGAGATTGTCAGACAAAAGAGTTAATCTGACGATCGAAAATAGCGTGAAACCCAAGGTCACAGACTCACATCAATCTAACTAAATACACACACACACACACACACACACACACATGCTGTACAAAGCGGCCACAGAAAAATGTCGTCATTCTGTGGGTGTACTTACATGTGATGAGGTCGTTTAGTAGAGTTGCTTAGTGTGCTGGTTGACTTGAAAGAAGTTTGCCCTGGTAAGCTACACTGTTCAGTCAGAACCAGGCTAGATAGTCTACGTTAAGGACGGTGCAAAAAAAGATTATCAGCAATGGTTTTGGGCCAATATTTATAGTTATAAATGATGGCCGAATATCTAAGATATGTTTAGAGATAACGATTTCCTGATACAATTTCTACTAATTAAACCATAGCTGCGAGAGAGAAGTTGCGGATCGCTACCTTTTTTCCAAGGTTATTTGAGAGTAAGTGAATATAAAGAATTCGACCACAATTTGAACTCTGCTCTCCAATTTTCAATTTTGAGTCGTTATTCATTACAGCATAGTTACGCTATCTGTATTTAATTCTATTGCAGGAGAATTAATATGTACCTGGTCAAAGGTTCTTTACTAAAATTTCAAAAGTTTTCAAACCATTACCTACACCGGCAGTGAATGTTGAACGGTCTCCTCAAAAATGAGAGAAGAGACTCGAGGCAATGGAGGATTGGATCTACAGAAGGATGCTAAGAATACCATGGACCGAACATGTGATCTAAGATGCGGTTATGGAGAGGATGCAAACAAAGAGGAAAATGATTCTTAACATCAGGAAGAGGCAGCTGAAATTTCTGGGACACGTAATGAGAAAGAAGGGCTTGGAAAATCTGATACTCACAGGGTGGATAGAGGGAAAGAGGGACAAGGGGACGCAATGCGTGACATAGTGAGCTTAAGCAAGTGGATGGTAGAACAGGGTCCAGGAGAAGTAGCAAAAAGACAAAACGTATTGAGTACTACAAGGGATAGGAGGAGGTGGAGAGCCATGATCACCTACGACCTGTAGGGACACGGCACATATAAAAAAAGAAGTCTACAAAAATTGGGAAGTAGTTCGGCAAACGCTGCTCAAATTACATAGAATATTAATCCAATTCAAGCTAGACTATTAATTTTATTCGGTCGAATTAGCACGAACATTCGTGACTCTCACGCGAGCCATCACGGTTCTGCATCAAATACGGAAGGTCATGAGGGAGACATTCTGTGTCATAACATAGCTGTCCAGAACAGTAGCTCACTCGCGATTTTTTGTTTTGTACGCCACCAGTGTAGTAATATTGTATAAATATCAGGGATGACTTCATAGATCTTAAGTATAGCCATTAGCATCCGAGTATAGGTTCCATCAAACTTAGACTGTAGTCTAGGCAGTGATACCATACATTAACACCATCTCTACAGTGGCTCTAAGAATCTCCGCTTGAAATTGGTATATCAAATTTCCAGATTACATCCATTTTATTCACGCCTTTATCTATGCGAATTTTCACATTTTCCGTAGAATTTATCTCACTTCCTAGATAAAGGATTCAACAGATTTTTTCGATTCACTTGAGACAATTTGTGTTGAGCTGGATTATGGAAGTTCCATATACCAATCAGGACAGAAAACATGTCTCAAAATACTTAACCCAACCTTCTATGAAGGTCTAAGATTGGCACCAGGAACATTTCGAACATCACATTGAGAAGATGTGGATATAGAGCAAATGAGATCTCATCAAAACTTAAATCAGATAAATGAGACCCAAAGTATTATATAAAACTAAAAACATGCTTCCCCTAACGGTTCATACAATATCATATTCGATCCAAAATACAGAAACCTTTTTTTTTTTTTTTTTTTAAAAAAGCCATAAAAACTTTAAACTCTGGATGGAATACAGTATTCAAAAAACCGACTACCTCTATCTAGATTCTATAATACAATCATACTAAATATAAAATCCTTGACTATAAGAATTTATTAAGTAAATCTAAAACTATGGAAACGTCATCAAACAAGTACACATCAAATTATATTCTTAGATTAATCAGAAAAAAAAGCAATTATCCCAGACATTCGTACTCTTCACGGATGGATCAAAATACAAAAAATGAAACAGGATGTACAGCAGTGTATAACAAGAAAATAAAAAAAAAAACATCTTCCAAAAGGAACTTTAATTTTCAATGCAGAGATTTTTGCAATAGACTTATCAGTGATCCTGATACTTATACAATATCTCTAGAAGTAAAAATAAAAAAAATCTTCTATCTATTATAATAGCAATAAAAATAAGAACTTGCCAAGACACTGCTAGAAAAACTATTATGAAAAATAAATTATTTTTTCCACAGTAAAGAGATCCAATAACATGTCGGAATTAGAGTGCATCCCTTATACGAACCTAAATTTTAAAATAAACAGTTACATTCAACAGCATTGAACTAACAACACAAATAATAAACTTCTCACAGTCAAACCATACCAAGGAAAGGAGAAATAAATATCCAAAGAAAGAAGAAAAGGTGAAATAACGCTTGCTCGTCTTCCCCTGGACCACACCTACCTCATCCATTCAAACTTGCTGAAGAATGAAGATCAACCAACATGTACAACATACCAAGATGCACTCACAGTGAAACACATCTTAACTGAATGTACTCATTTAATCCCTATGAGACATAAATACTACACGGAAACCAACATAAGAAAACTATTTGAAAATACTGAAACCGTTAACATCACGCTCTACCTTAAAGAAATAAGTCTATACTAAAACTAGTAACACCAACAATAGATCATGTACAAACTATATAGCTATAAAACATACGTTTTACTTAATAGTATAAAATGATGTGCAAAGTATCTGTAGTTGAAGGCAAAAAATTGTCCATGAAATATTTAGAGTAAGGCATTAAATAAGCTGTTGAGGTTTGTATGCCGCTGAACTAAAATAAAAGCTGAAAATATAAAATGTACATCTGTATCTGAAGAAATAAATTTTCATTCAAAATATTTAGGTTTGGACATTAAATAAACCATATAGGTGTTGATATGCCGTTAAACAAGAATAACCAACGAAACAATTATTCCATGTTGTATTTAGCACATGGACTGTCAACTCCGTGATAACCAACTGTCGGCAGTTTTTATTATGAAGCCGATTGCGAATTACTCCGCGCTTGGCATTTTCCGATATATTTTCACCTGTGAGCGCCAACAAAGAATTTATTCGCAGCGATAATTTTAGTTTGAAAACAATCTTACGACTTCAGTTGAAGCTATAAATCAACTCATAATTTTTTTTTTTGCCTAAGTCAGCTACTATGAAGTTGACCTTTAAAGTCAGATTCTGTAATTGATGTCTACCAGAAAACGTGGTAGTGACAGATCAGAGAATGAACGTTGGAAAAATAGTCCAGATCAACATCAAAATGGTGTAAAATATTTTTTTTATAACAGAATGTTGAAATATTTTAAGGGGATATTTTTCAACAATCCGACCATTTCTTTTTTCTTTTTACCTGTGCAAACCTTTTTGTACGAAAATTCTATTTTTAGGTTACAGATTATAAAAATTTCATTATGATTCGCGTGCTTATTTCTACTTAAGTCCTCACTGTTGTTTGATCTCCATGAACCTTCTCAACTATAGAAATCATGCTATCATTTCCAATATTCTCATTCGGTCATCCTGCAGCGTGAAACCGTATTGAATGAAAACTTAACAATTACACTGGGTAATGAAAAAGTCGACCAGTTGGAAGCCAGTGATCGAAATAATAAAGGTCAAGATACTCATCGCAGTAAAGCTATTTTCTCAGATGTCATTTCGTGCAAGTATATAGTATAAACGATTATTTTTATTTCGCAGTATTATTTCGGACTTAACCCTTCGCTCACATTTTTCACAATTAACGAATTATCTTTCAGTGTGAATAAAAAAGCAAATAAAACGTGTTTACATAAAAGTAACAAAAATAAACTCTTAAGTAGAATAAACATGATTATATATATATATATATATATATATATATATATATATATATATATATATATATATATACATATACATGGCACCTCGAGGGCGGTGTAATGATTAGCAAGTTTATCTCGCTAGAACACTTACGACTGAGTTCGATCTTCTCTGGATGCCACGTACTTTCGAATGGAAAATCACTATATATATTATTCTTTAATATGAAAAATAATATATAAAAGTTATTCCCAAAACAAATCCAGTAAATTTGAAAATATCGAGCATCGGTTGCGTAGCTTTGATATAAATAAGGAACCAATCGGACTGAACCTTACTGCGTATGCATGAAGAGTCACTTTCCTGTCAGGTTAGTCAGTAGTGCTCGTCTGTTTGATGAGTTTTGCGCCGGTCTTTTAGCCATGACCAAGAGGATATAGTTCCACTAAAAGTCAAAGCTGAATCTCTCGAATATTTGACTTGTCTCAAAACTAAAATTTCTGGGGAAAGACAAGAGAAAATAATGACAACAGGAAAGGGTTGCTCACGACGATGCGAGGGAAGATTTTACTGGCATTTTTTATATGTGGAAGAATCCTTTGAAGGGGACTAAGAGGTCACTGCCCTAGGTAGAACTTTTTCCATCTCATATATATATATATATATATATATATATATATATATATATGTATGTGTGTGTGTGTATGTATATATATATATGTGTGTGTGTGAAAAGGATATTGACAGATGTCTCTTTTGCATAAACAAAAACAATTAATTTTAAAATCTCCTCAAATCGAAAATATCTTCACGCTTGCAAATCTGACCCATTTCATTCGCGTTTCTTTAATATCTTCCCCAGAACTTTGCCTTGTGGATTAAACTCCCCCACAGGATACTTCTATGACTACAAACAAGTTCACTTCAAGTCCTGAATCAACCGATATATATCCTACAGGTCCTCATCATGTGCACTTCTTAATCCATCCTTCCCACTCTCTTACTCAGCAGCCATCTACCTTGTGTGACCCTTGGGCCTTGTATTGGGTGGACTAACAGTATAAAAAAAAGAATCCAATAATTAATTTCTCATAAAACTCTTGCATCTGCTTAGAGTACAAGACTGTTGAAAAGGCATTTAAAACAAGGATTAATATAGAGAGACTTACCTCATAAATGTAATGTAATGTCGACGGATTGCGTCTTCTTTTTACTCCCGTTGGCTTGTTTTGGCCCAACAGAAATATCCCTAATCCAACCGCTAACTGTTTGAGTGCTTCACGTCCTGAGCAGAACATTTAATGAAATAGCAAGGCTGCAAGAAAAAGCCCGCCTTTATCCTAATAAGATGAAGAAAATGATAAGGGTGGCGGTGGGGGGGGGGCGAAAAGAAAGCAGAGATAGGGAGGAATGTTATGCAGGAAGGGGAAAGAAAAAAAAGGTACGCTGACTGATGTGTAAGCTGAAGAAAAAAAAAGTTTAGGAAGAGAAAGGAAAAAAAAAAGACAGAAGTGGTTTTAAGAGGAGGAACGCTGTCTGTTTTGGAAGAAAATAAAAGAGAACACGAAAGAGAGAGAGAGAAAAAAAAGAGAAGACGAAAGAGAGAGAGAGAAAGTGAAAAAAAGAGAAGACGAAAGATAATAGCGAGAAGTCATGATTACAGAGGGAAGATCATGGCAATGATTGAACACAAAAAAAGAGCTTAAGAAAAATAAACAATAATTCAAGACATGATTGACAAATTCGAAATAGAAAAGAGAGATAAGCGTCTGGTGGGGGATAAATAACAGAAAAGAATATGTTTACAGGAAAATTAAAATAAATAAAACGAAAAGATGCGAGAAACGAAATTAAAATCCCAATTCGCTGAACTTTTGTTCGAGGATAATGCCCGAGCGAAAATAGAATCCAAGTACTCAAACACAAATTTTATTGGCATTTAGGCACTCCACAATTAGAAGCTTGGCGCAATACAATCTTATAACCACACTGGTTCCCTCAGTCATTCTGGTATCACACTAAAACGTAATTAAAATGTTGCAACTCATTTAAATTTATAATTGGTACTACGTAAAATTTCGAGGAAAATTAATTGAAATAAAATTCCACATTTCCGAGTGGTATGATTTAGAAATAAGTGAGAAATGTTTGTCAAGTCACGGAAAACACTGTTTAAGTTGACAGATGAGCAAATATATCATTTTATATTAAACACGCTGAATATCTCTATTGTATCACCTATGTCTTCCCTATGTGCAAACATAGCTCAGCAATCACGGTCTCTCTATATGGTGCTTTCGCTCCCCGACTACCACTATTTCTCCCAGATATCCCTATAAACGGTGCTTCTTACACTTTAGCCATCTACCTAGTGTCTATTGGACCTTGTACAGGAGAGAACATTGCGAAAAAATACAATGGTTGGTTGGAAAATGATGTAATGGAATAACCTGCCCCATATGAGTGACTACACTATAGGTAGTAATAATCTATAAGTAGCTGTATATCAATGGACTACAAGGACCAGCCAAAATCTTTTCAGTTAGAAGGTCGAACTCTCTGCCTCTGGGCAGAGATGAACCCAGACGAAGCTCAGCCGAAGTGCAGAGTCTCGTTCAGCAAGTTAGACCGACCCGATCCCGTTTATGTGGGGATTTTTGGCCGAGTCTACGGGTTCGGGAACCCCACATTAAATTCGGCCTTGTGCCATATGTGACTGCGTGGGGCAGTTGTGAGATATTCTAACTGGAATCTTTTCCAACTGTGCTGGTCAAACTCTCTGCCTCCGAGCAGAGAGGATCCCCAGACGAGGCTATACCAAAGGGTAGAGTCTCGTCTCGGGAAACAGCTACCCGATCGCGTTTTACATGGGTTCTACGGGAAATTTTGGCTGAGCCTACGGTCTAGGATGCCCCACATTAAATTCAGCCTTGTGCCACATCTGATCGCGCGTGGGGAGGTTAGTAAATACACTAGCTGGAATCTCTTCCATTTGTGCTGTCGAACTCTCTGCCTTCGGGCAGAGAGGAGCCCGGACGAGGCTATAACAATGGGCAGTCTCGTCCAGGGAGGTAAACAGACCCGAACCCGTTTATGTGGGGTTTACGGGGAATTTTTGGCCGTGCTTACAGGCTCGGATTGGCCCAGATTAATTTCGGCCTTGTGCTACATCCTACCCCTTGGTGAGGTTGGTAAATATTACTAGCTGGGATCTGTTGAGTATAACTCAAGCTTACGCGAGAACTACCGACCTTCCAGTATTAGCAATCACTACAGGATTGACTTGCAACAATCTTGTGCATAACTGTTACCTTTATTCTTATTGTACTGTTTTTTTACAATAAAACTTTACTTCTTTTATCCACCGTGTTATTCAAGTATATATTCGTATTAACACAAAATATAACAGAATATAAGGGGCTCAAAGAAATGCTAAAATAGAAAAAATAATTGAAATAAATCGAAGGTATCTAGATTCTCACTAAAAAACACAAAAAAACAGAACATTCCAGAAGACATTTCATGAAATTGTCTAATTTCTTTTAGAATATGAATAAGCAGGAAATATGGCATAAAAATGCCGTGGATAGAAATATTTTTTTAATATTAATTACCGGTGAGGGACGTCTATTCGGGAGTAGTCGAATTTAAATTATTTGATCTCGTACTAGACGTTAGTTTAATTGATATCGCCGAAAGTCAGAGGTCTTAAGTCTTCCACAAAGAAGGAAATGTGAAGATAACCTTGTTAGGAAGAGGAACACAGATATTATCAATTTTAAAAACAAAAACAAATCATTTAAGAAATAAAAGAACAAGTAATAATAATACAGTTACGTAATAGCTAATCTATTTTATGGCAGGAAATGCTCAACCATCCCTTCACAGATCTCAGAGCGACTTGGAGTGACAGATATATAGTCCTATCAACAAAGGTCGACAAAAATATAAGCAGGACATCTGATCAGCGAAAGAGTTAAGAAAAATAGGAATTATAAAAAAATATATATTATAGAAAAATAGTTAACTTATACATACAGTTAACAAGATTGGAATTTTCTGAGATACAAAATGAGGAAAGAGGGTCTGGAAAATTAAATACCCGTAGGGTATAAATGGCAAGAGGGCGGAAAGAACGTGTAATCTATTTAACGAGATTTTGTGTAATGGGTGACAGAACAAGTAGAAAATGAATTTGTATGAAATTAGACGTGACTAAGAGAAACATCTGACAAGAAAGAGTGGAGAGTCATGAGCACCAACACCATGAAGGAAGACACGACATACAAAAAGAAAGCAAGTGAGAGGATTTGTGAACTTAACAGTGACTTTGGAGGGAGAGGTGAAATGAAATTAAAATGTTACAGCAATAAAATAGGGAACGCATCAACAAGTGAGGACTTGTTTAATTACTGACCCAAGGAAGACAGATCAGATGATGAGTTATGATCTTATACAAAGTTTCTTAAGTCGATTTTCGCCAGCTTGTCATTAATCACAAGTGATTTGATATCTGATCGAGTTTTCAGACGAAACTGTCATTTGCGATGCTATTTTTTCTTTCTTTTGACACTCCCACCCCAACATTTGATTTTCTTATTGTTCTTTACTGTGCAGATATATCAAAAACAAACTTAAATATCAGATATTTCAACAGACTTTTACATTTGGAACCGCATTCAAATGTCTGTCTTATATACCGCTCTTTTAGAATCTATCTAATTGACTAACAAAAGTAAGCATCTCAGCCAAAAATAAATCCCTAATTATTTCCTGAAATACAAACTTGTTTGAATATATTAACATACCGTCTATTTCCCATTTCCAGGAGTTTATTTCTTGGGTATATTGTAGTCACATGGACATACATATATCAACTTAATAGAAACAAAGATGAGGGTTGCGTTACAGCCAGAAACAGACTTACCATTAAGTATTGATACCTATATCTACATTGCGTGTGTTCGTAGACGTCTGACATTGAAAAATTTTATCCCAAAGATATAGCATCCCTTTCAAACTATAGTTTGTCATTTACATGTAATTACACGGAGGAACACGCATATATACATTCAGAGACACAAAAAGACTATATATCTATATGTACATATACATGATTTGTACAGCACTGCAGCTTTGTTAATGTTACCAGAGTTGCTAAGTGAAAAGCTTGTGATCACAATTTCTGTCTCATAATGAAAAATGGTAAAAAATAATCGGTGGATAGTTTTAGCATTCTTCAACGTTCTGTTTATGAGAAACAGTGAAGTATTGCATATTATATTCACTGAAATTTCTATAGTAAAATACTGAGGATAATAATGCAGGATAATAACTGACTTTCTGCAAAATATCCTTACTGTCGAATAAAATTGAATAAGATGATATATGTCTCACGGGGAGGCACGGTGGGGTAATGGATAGCGGCTAGAAATCGAAGAGCCGAGTTCGAATTCCAGTCTTGTGTGCTAATAAATACCCTTGGGAAAGGTATGAATCCTCTACTTCTACCCCCCAGCTATGGCTAAATAGAAGGACAGGCGCAAGGCAATTGGTCTACCGCTGAAATAAATGGCAGCCTACTGCCGAAAAATTTGCCCCGTTAGTCATGTATCGAAAGATATATAATCGGTTAAACGTGTATCATGCATGGCACATAACTAACTGATTATATATATATATTTAAAAATTTTAACATAAATGTTATAAAATCGCTACAAAAATAGCCATTTTGTTTCAACACCTTTGATGTCTTATCAAATGATGACGTTGAATGTAGATTGTAGAATCTACAATGATGATGTCGAATGTAGATTCTACAATCTACATTCAACATCATCACTTGATAAGACACCAAAGGTGTTGAAACAAAATGGCTATTTTTGTAGCGATTTTATAACATATTTATGTTATAATTTTTAAATAATATATTCGCTCTACTCAGTATTGAGCAGTCTTTTCAGAATAGTAATTGTTGGGGATTGGAATTTATTCCGTATACACCAATCATATATATATATATATATATATATATATATATATATATATATAGCCAAAATAGCTTACCCATTCCCAATAAAAAAATAAACACACATTTCTAAATGATTTAAAACAGATAGATAGTAAAAAAAGAGGTGGGCGCCAAAGGCATTTGAATACTGATGAAAATAAGGAAAATATTATTGTTATATTGAAATTATAATTGTACGATGATTAAGTAAAAGTTATGTTATTTGGAAATGAGTAAAAGCGACTATTGGCCAACCATTAAGATATATATATAAAATATATATATATATATATATATATATATATATATATAATATATATATATTTGTGTATTTAGGCAGCAATCCTTTCATGCACGTTTCATTGAATACGACACACAAAGAGTTTTATTTAGCTTTTTTATACAATTTCTCATGCGATCTACTTCGTGCACTTAAAACATTTGGCCTGTGACATTAACGAATATATATATATATATATATATATCTATATATATATATATATATGAATACGACAGACAAGGTGCTTTTATTTAGTTTTTTTTTATATAATTTCTCATGCGATCTAATATTTTTTTAGATGATAAATTATATAAAAACTACATTTAGTCATTTTAAAGGACGAAATATTTTAGGTGTTAAATAAGAAATATTTTCTTGCATGTATGTATTTATATAATGTTTTCATTTTTCAAAACAATGTATAGCCGAAAGCGCTCGGATAAAAAGAACATTCGGACAGTTTTTATATAATTTATCATCTGAAAAGAAAATATTAGATCACATGAAAATTTTAAAAAATAAACTAAATAAAAGCACCTTGTCTGCCGTATTCAATGAGATTATATATATATATATATATATATATATATATATATATATATAATTATTTATTTAAAAATATGATTCCAAATCGTTACATAAGAGGGTCTCATGTTTCAAAACATGAGCCGAAAACTCAATATAATCCTTTAAATTAAATTGAGTTTAAATTAAAATGGGCTCCGTTCCATCTTCAAGCGAAATTTTTGTTGGAATAACGTATATCTGAAATTTACTTGTTTTAAAAATTGAAATCAAAATCTCCATGGCAACAGCAAGGGCGAATTGTTTAAATTGGGTAAGCGAGTGTAGGGTGTTAATAATAAGTAGCGGTATAGAAATACTTTCAAGATGTCAAGGCGGGAAAAGGTGGGGGTGTCTAAAATGAAACGGAAGATGTATAAACCTTCGGCTAGTTTGTTTGTCTATGTAGATTTATTTATTTATTTTATTCTGAAAGGGAATTGTGCAAATAAAAAAAAAAAACTTTCGTAACGTTTGTTTTTTGACGACTTATAAAGGGTTATCTATTATGTAAGGTATTTAAACTACTTATTTGGGCTATGGATTATGAAGGGTGTTATGTTGTATGCATGTTTGTAGTTAATATTCCTACTATGAATCTGAAGATTGGGCTATTTGTTAAACAAGTTATTATAATTTTTTTTTTAACTAATGATTCAAACCAAAAATCTGATGATGCCTACAAAATACCGTTAACTCGTGTCTATTATTTAATAGATTTTCATATATATATATATATATATATATATATTCGTTAATGTGACAGGCCAAATGTTTTTAAGTGCACGAATTCCAGCAAGTTCATAATACTGGATGTCTACAAAAATGAGTAACATATGTTATTTAGAATAAAGTTTTTAATTGGATGAATACGAAATACTTTATTCCTTTGCAACAGACCATCGACCGAACGTTTTATATGCTATCTCAAGCAGAATTGATCAAAATTGCTTCTTGCTTGTTTTAAATATAATGTCGAACATATTCGCACGAATTTCTTCCTAAAGAACTTTTTAGAGACGTACGTAAAGTGGATTTAATACATGAATAAGTTTTAAAGAGAAGTGCACAATATAACAAATATCTTTCCCCCGTCGCGTTAATGTTAAGTCTGACGCAGGCAGAATATGAATCTACAGAAAGAAAAAGAAAAAAACATTCGTACGGTTTCACATTTTAGCTGTGAGGTGTAAAGTAAGATTTTCCGGGGTCACAAAACACGACAATAAATTAACACTTTTCTTTTTTCTACCAGATATCATTCGGAAGACTTTTGCTATACAAACTTATAGATTTGTGTTATTCATGTAAGATACAGAAATATCTATGTTTCAGAGAGTACTATTAGATAATCAAGTAACAAAATAGTAGAAAATCTGACATGAAGGTGAACATTGAAGTTAACACCCAGAGGCGACAGGCTGTTTCATACTAAGTGCAATCGTCATGCCGCGACTACGCTCTATCTCTGATATTGAGCACTTTATCCCATAAATATAGCACACCTTAAAACTATATTTCTTCATATATATATATATATATTTGATGATATTTACGTCTTCCAAATTGGATGGGGATTAAGTGAAGATTTACGATATTTTCTGGGATAACGTTTACGAAAGGAATGTTGTTAAACGTATTTTGGAACGTAAGGTTACGAGTTTTAAGCCTCCCGTGGATTTTGGAGCTTATCGTTGGTGTCGTTTGGTGGGAGTCGTCAGACACTTGCCTACAGGGTGTCGGCTTACGTGAAATCTGTTTTTGTGATGTCTTTGATAGTATTCCGGTATTCCCACCTTCCGAGAAAGATATTTTGACCTACCTGCAAAATAATCCTGTTATTTACCAATATGTCAGGGTGAGTCCGATTATGCAGGGTGAACCAAATTGCGTCTGGAGACCCGAATTCGATATTATTTACCAACTGATGTATAACAGGGTGGAGTGAGCGACACTATCCGACTACATTTGATGAACAACCCGCGTTTCGGGTTGACATATCCTGACGAAGCTTGGTCAGCTAAACATCTACGTAATTTAGAAGCTGTACATATCAAGCTACATCGACCTCGTTTGTGCTGGCAGAAGGAGAACTTCCTTCGTTCTCCGTGTTTCATGTCTTTAATTTATACTCACTTACATCAATTTATTGTTATTTGTTTTGTTTTATACATTATTTTAGGCGTGGCCCATTATTTTCACCGATGCAATTTTTCACTTTCGCCGTTTATGATTATTTGTGTATGTTTTTTTTTTTTTTAATTTTTCTGAAACAGTGTTGAACGAAAAAGTTTCCTTTAAAAATTCGCTCGGTCATATTTCATAATAATATATAATATTTGTGGTACAATTATTCAACTACATACATTCACACATACATTATATATATTATATATATATATATATATATATATATATAGTTTTAAAATGTGCTTTATTGATGGGATAAAGTGCTCAATATCAGTGATAGAGCGTATGTAAATATAAATATAAAAATGAACATTGAAGTCAACACTCAGAGGCGACAGGCTCTTTCATGCTAGACGCATATATATATATATATATATATATATATATATAATAAATATAGTTTTAAATTATATATATATATATATATGCCAAATATTTTTAAAGGGATAAAGTGCTCAATATCAGAGATAGAGCGTATGTAAATATAAATATAAAAGTGAACATTGAAGTCAACTCTCAGAGGCGACAGGCTGTTTCATGCTAGACACAATCGCAATATAGTGTGATCTAAAAATATTGACTTTTAAAATATGAATATCTGATAACTAAGTAACAGGCCAACGAAATTAAATCGGCTTCATGTTGAGCAATAAAAGATTTTTTTTATCAAGATACGAACAATGAATGTAGATTTTATAACCGATTTCACAAAGCTTCATAAATGTTCTATATGGAAGCACATGACAAGTGAAGTCGATAGTCCGACTTTTGCCAAAGACGCTGTTATGTCATGCGTAACCTCCCCCCCACTGCCTCTATGCCTCTTTGCCTAAGTTCCACGTGGCTTGTAGGATGCGAGGATATAAACCTCTCATTTCACATTGCCCATAGAAAAACATCACAAGGTGTCAAGTCAAGTGAACGTGGTGACCATTTCAACAGTCCATTGTCATTATAATTAGCACACTCGATCCATATTTCTGGTAGATTCTTATTTAGATATGTCTACACAGTCAACCGAGTTAGGTTTCACACATTTTGTTAAAATTTGAAATCATCTGAGCGAGACTTGGTTAAGACTACAAAATTCTGTCAGTTTTTGGGTGGTACGTATTTGTAGGTAAGCTTATTATCAAGTCATATTTGGGCCTATATGATTTATATATGTACTGGATTTTAACAGATCTATGGTGATCACCCCCACTTGATCTGCCAATACGCCGTTAGGTCGCGTTTGTTAAAGACTATACAGAATGATCATAATCTTCCTCTTTCGATTTTCTCTTTTCATCTCGACACATCTTTCTCTCGTTGGGGATTATTTTCCCTGTGGGTCTAACGACTGGACATTAACACACACAGAGTTCCTAATAACTATGTTTTAATGCTTTCCTTTCCTGTTGTACACAAACTAGATTCTTTTTTTTTTACTTTTGTTATTTTATTAGATATTTGAAAATACATGAAAATATCTCCTTGTTGAAATTCATTCCTTTTACCTCTACAGTGACAATCCCGACGTGATATGAAAACGCGAATATTCACAATCCTCAACAGGTTCAACATATGTACGTCGACAGATTAAAAATTTTTGATATAAAAATGGCAAAGAATGAAAAAGAAAACAGATAAATAATACTGCCAATCTATTTAATATCTTAGCATTAAATTGTTAAGATACCAACACAAGTTTTTCTCTGTAAAAATGAATGCATATTTTCTTGTCTGAGAAATAGTTATACAACAGAATAGATGAAAACTCCAAAATTCACAGGAGACAGTGCAAAAAAAAAATGTTTTACTGAATCTCGTAATCCGCTTATTTAAACACCAATGAAAATAACTGCAGAAACCGACTGAATTTTACAAACAAGGAAAGAAGTTTTCTTTAGAAATGATAAAGATCTTGAAAAAAAAAAAGAAATCGCGCAGATTCGGATGTTTCAAATTATGTGTGTGTACAAGCATAAAACCCGTTAGAAATGAAAGACTTAGTTACGCATTGAACGCTTTGTGAAACGTATTACACACACAATATAGATATTAACAAACCTATCTACTTCCCAGCGTGTGAAGCGAACACTGTTCGAACTTGGGCGACTGTCAGTATGTTCAATTAAACATCACATTAAAAAAAAATAACAAACACTGATGCTTGCTAAATTTCAAACCTGTTCTATAATAAAACATAGCATGACAGCATTTAACCTGAAGTTGTTTACATATTTTTCTCATTTCACGTTCGAAATGGTATTTGCATAAAAATATTAAGAAAATATACTTACGATATTTAACCAACGATGATATAATTTATCAAGTATTAAACACATTTAAATTAGGTAATATCCAAAAACATGTTTATTTATTAGTATATTATATTTACATTTATTCAAGTCGGGAAATGAATCATTTAAATTTGTATATATGCATAGAGTATAAGCTAATGGCTTGATGCCACCTCCCCTGATTTCGAAGAAATGGTTAAAATTGAAACTTGCATGATTTTTTCAAAACTAATTCACCAGTACACAGCGAGCAAGAGAGACCTTATCTTCTTGAAGGGACACGTCCTATATTCAATAATAATAAGAACGAATTAACCCATTACTGCTTAAAGTTTCCTTCAAATTTTAGCCTCATCTATCTTGCTGGCTAATGATAATCTTAGGGCTATCGTATTTTGAAGAACATATACCCACTCTATACCCGCCCCTCCGCCCAAATTGAACAACCTGCACTAATGGGTTACATAGTTTCAGCATCTTAGGTTGGTAGGAGTTAGTTCAGCCAAAGAATGTACGAAACATACTAATTCCAGTGTGCGACCACAGACTTGCCATATATACAAATATATCAGTGAGGGCACCTCGGCGTGGTGTAATGGTTAACAAGCTTGACTGGTTCGATCCTCACTGGGTGTTCCATACATTCGGCCTTGAACCACGTCTGAGCTACGCTTAGAAAATGATTTGGTGACCTCGAGGCGGTGTAATGGTTAGCAAGCTTGTCTCGCTAGAACAATTACGACTAAGTAGCGAGTTCGATCCTCACTGGGTGCCTCCTACTTTCGACCTTGTGCCACATCTAAGCTACGCTTGGAAAATCACTATACAAATATATGAGAGATGAGTTTCTCCTAGAGTCGCTTAATGTCAGGTGTAAAGGCAACATTATGTGTTATGTCGCGAGTCTTTGTGACCAGCCGTCGTTGGCTAATTTCAGGAGAAAAAGCGTAAAGTCGACAAATAGCCAGTACAGTATTTATGTTATTTACAAGTCTCCATCCGACATCAAAAGGCTTCTTAGATATTAGAAGAAATACAAAAGACTTAAATAGATTTGACACGAGCTGTCTGTCAACAGAATATGATTAAAGGAAAAAGTGCAGCTTAAATATCCTATGTTTATATACGCAGAGATAGATAAATTAATACAAATATAATGTTTGCCACTTATCTGATTGGTGTTACCTACAGTAACACACACACACATATATATATATATATATATATATATATATATATATATGTGTGTGTGTGTGTGTGTGATGTGTGTGTGATAATAAAAGAAACCAGACTCGATTTTGGTTAACTTCGTTATCCAGGTGCCGTAAACTTGGATAGTGTATGAATGAAGGGGCTCGGAATTGTTAATTGGCGACCAGAGTTCCAATCCAGTTGATTTCTTTATATTCACTTCCGTGCAAATACTGTTAGGAATGGTTTGAATTCTTATCTTCTCACAGATATGAGTTAATTAGTAAGACTTGCATCGTTAAAACCATTATGAGGCCCATAAGAAAAGAATTAAAAAGAAAGAGGGGAAAAAAAAAAGGAATAAAAAAATCAGAAAAATAAAAAAAAAAAAAACAAAGAAAAAATTTTTACAATCTAAAAATAATTTCTGGTTTTAAATAACTTGCAAATGCTGATAAACTACAAGCAACGAATCAATACAACAATTATGACTGAACAGAGTTCGATTCTCACTGGGTGCCCCATACCTTCGGCCGTGTGCCACATCTAAGAATGCTGTTTTAATAGTAATTGAAAGAGACCACTATATGTTTTTTTTTTCTTTTTTCAACTAAATCTGACGATGCATGAATCTATATCTCCCTTCACTTATTCTATGGTTCGGTATATCTTCGCTACCTGTAAGATCTTATTTTCTGCATATATGCTCAGAAAAAAATATACACATATATATTACGTAGGAATATATTAGATAGAGCACTATTACATATACGAGTAAGAGAATAGATAAATATTAAGAGATATTTCTATCAGTGAAATTTATTTTTATTATATATAATTTATAATTACTATTTACTTATAGTAATATATCGTCATATACAGTTTAAGATCCAAAAAAATTATCAACAGCTACCTGATAACATCGGCCTCCTTCTTCAGCTATATGACGGAGTATGCAATCTACAAGGTACTGGGGTTGTCACGCGTGTCTATCTCGCCATGCATGTTCCAAGTAGTTCATGAGTTGCCTTTGTTGGATAAGACTGCATAGAATTTCCCGAGATTAGCAACATGTCCCATATACCTTCAAGTGGCGAGCACAGAAACTCTTAGACAACCTGCAGCGGGACTTTTTATCCCGATCCTAGCTTTGTGTTACCCGTGGACAAATGAGAATTATGATATATGTGATTGAAACAAGGTGGTCCCCAAGAAGCAATACGATGTCTATTTCACATCAATCAAAACATACTAGACTTTAACTAATTTTGTCCCTTCTGGGATTTGTTCTCCACAGTTTTCCGCGCTTTATTAACTTGTCTTTTTATTATCTCTCAAACAGTGTTCTGCCATCCATTTACACAATCTGGTTAAGTTGGTTACGCGCTGTTTTTCTGTCCTTCTCGTCTTCATTATGTCCTGTGAGTAGCACATTTTCCAAGCTGTCTTTCCTCATTATGTCTCTTAGAAGTTTCAACTGTCTCCTGATATTAAGTATAGGTGTCATTTTTATTTCCATCTTCTCTACAACTTCACTGTTGCTCATACGTTCAGTTCATGGCATTCTTAGCATCCTTCTGTAGAACCATATTTCTGCAGTTTCATGCCTCGTCATCTACCAGGAGATAGACCAGTGACAAATCCAATAGAAGATTGCACTCTTATACTCTAAAAGACTCGCCATAAACGCACAGAAAACAACTTCGTGGAATCTCTTCCATATGCAAACTTCCCTGAAAGAGCTAGAAACGTGACTCATATGAACAGTTTTCCAAAATCCGATTGCATGATTATTTGGCTATAGTCGGTCACAGTAATCGTTACTATGATATAAATAATGCTAACTTTATTGATCAGTGACTATAAATCAACTTGTAATTTTTCGTATAGTCTCCAGTTGACTGTCTCGGAAGTTGAGCGATATCAGCGATGAATTGGAATGTGCCTTAATGTAAAATTCTATTAGTTTGACTGTTATTGTACGTTTTACTCGCTTACATTAATTATTGTACAACACCTTTACACCCATAGTTATTTTTTCTCACTCTGATGTTTATCTGGAATTAATATATTCTTGTTATACTTAGATTATTGTTACTTTAAAGATACTTAAATCACCCGAACCACATCATTCAGAGTGGCCTGTCGTTTTAAAATCATTCCACGACATGAGAGTATGAATCCTTTCCGTGACATATAGCTGCATTATCCCTTTGCCTATTATGTCACACGACTTCATCCGTCATCCAAACGGTCTTTTTTTTCTATAAAGAGGTTAGGACGAAACTATCCACTTGGCAACAGTTTGAAATGTTATCTATTTTTTCATTTTATTAATCGTGTATTATACATGTTTGTATGTTATAGTATATAACTAAACAAATATCCTGAGATATTCAATGTTTATCTTCCAGACTAAAAGTTAAGCAGGTGGTATCGGCTCATAAGGAAGTTAGATAAATTTGATTTATTAATAGATAATTGCCTGAAAGACATAATATTTTCTCTAAAAATACGTTAATTACTGACATCAACTTATTTTAAAGTTGTTCCATTTCAAAGACCTTATTGCGTCAACTAATCTACTTGCAATTACGTCTTTACGAAGAAACATGAAAGAAGTTGAGATAAATTAACGTTTCTTTAGAGAAATTATAACGTTCATTAACGTCTTAAGTAATATAGGATACCCTTTAATAAATACGATTTATCCTGTGTTGAGACGATATCAACTCTGAAATAGAGTCAGAAAAATAAGTTTTAAACATTATTTCATTTGTTTACTCTTAGGGATTTATTATTTAATATTGACCACTTTAGATACAGTTACTCCTTTCTTTAAAAGTGTTATCCACCAGAAATACAATGGCTGACTGTTTTATATTTTGTTCGTTTCTTTGTTGTAGCGAAACGCATTCATTATTCTATCGATACAAAATCTTTACAATTAATATTATAAAATGTAACTGCGCAAAATAATTACTGTATATAATAAATCTCATTAAAATTTTATAACATATATAAAAAATGTTTATGGGTAAACTACCGCAAAAGTTACGTAATTCACATTTTTGTTTTAGAAGTAAACATTCCTGTTGACGTTGAAAAGTGTTAGACACACATACAAACAGGTTTTGAGATGTTTTCAAACCGACCCACTCGCCACAATTTGGACAAAGACCTCGTGATCTGTATGGCTATAGTCCACATGCTTACGTTCATGAAATTCGCCACATTGTCGCTTTTGCTGGGCGCCCAGAAATGACCATTAACATAATCCAATATTTCACCGAATTTGAAACATTGACGCTGACGAAACCTTTCAAGTATGTCGGCGGCAATCTTCAACCGTATTGGTCATAAAGCAAGGGCAACGGAAAATTTAACAGTGAAATTCTAAAGAATATTGAAATTTTCACCCAAACAAATGAAAGTATTAAGAAACAGCAAAATTCCCGAAGAGCCAAAGAAAAGAGTTTTGAACCGCTATGCAATATCTGATTTCTTATAGAGTAGTTAATACTGAACAAATTCCTCATATAGAAAAGGTACCCGAAATGACTAAGATCTTGTTCTACAGATGAAAGCTAAGAAGACGGATTAGAAAATCCTAAGTAAAATGATATTCATACAGCAACTGAATTTTCTGAGAAACGTTATGAGGAAAGTCGGTCGGAAACTTTAAAACTCACAGGATATATTGATAGTAAAAAGAGCGGAGGGAAGAAAGAAAGCGGAGCAAGCATTACATTACTAACGATTTTGTGCGAATGGATCGCAAAGCGACAATAAACAGGTATGACAAAGCAAATGTTGAAGGTACATGTAGTTGTAGATTATCGCCCACGTTTTAAGGGAACACGGTACATCAAAGAAGTTTGCTAGTCACGTGCCAGGCAAAGTGTGCGTTAGTAAATTTACGTTCAATGAAACGACATCCGCTTAAGAAAAGAGTTTAAGTTTTGGAGCAGGTAAAATATCTTATTTTTCTTGACAAGTGAGTTTCGAATAGCGCTTCAATCGGTTCTTCTTTTTCTTTGTATTTTCTTTTTTCATATATAAACTGCCATACAATTTGGTGGCTTTTCCAAACGCTATTTCGACTGAATGAAAGAAAATTGTCATTGTTTTTTTTTTTTCTTTTGCCAGCAAGGACGCCAGTATGGCCGATAATGAACAGACGATAAGAATGAAAAGAGACTGATTTTGAAAGAAACGTAAGGTCAGCTCAAAAAATAAAGGAATGCAGCGATAAAAAAAAAACGCTTGAGAGTAGCTGAGTGAAGAAACCAAGAACCATATTGGAAACTGGTGAGTTAATCTGCAGATAAAGCGAAACCAAAGTTTCATTTTTACGATGAAAAGGGTAAAAAGAGGGAAAGGAAAAAGAAACGAAAAATGCTGTGGTGTTTTGATGCTCTAATAGCAAGGACATCCGCGTGCGGAAATATCAATTGAAGATTGACGTCGCCGAACGTTTGAAGGACACATACTCGATTCGTGTGCAGCTAAAACGTCGTGAGGCATAAAATCGACACGAACGAGAAATGCAGGACTATGCCTGTCAATGCTATCAGCTGTCAATATATCCTTAAGGTCCTTTTGTCTGCAAACGACCTGCTGGTGGACTAAGAGGACAAACTTCACTCAGAATAATTAAATATTCATTTTTTTTAATTTCTTTTAAAGATCGTATTCTGTTATTAGGTTTCAGCTGTCAATAAATCCACACAAATTGTATTCACGGTCGCTTAATAAACCAAAGAAAAAGAAATCTAAGAAAAAATGTATCTAAGAAAACCAGTTTTTACGAGCAGATATGGCCCAATTGTAAGAAGATTGGATTGAGAATGGTATGCCTGCAGTTACTGATTGCTCTGTTAAAGCAGACCATTTGAAAGTGTAACTTTAGTGATATAGTTCGGCCATAGAAATTCTACTTCTGGGAAAAGTATTACGTTTGTGGTGGAGTAATGTAACAGTCAAATATTCTGTTGGCATGTATTTGTATAATATGTAGGCACAAACAGTTTGATATTGAAAACCTACTATTAAACAATAAAGACGACCGTATGTATGATTGTCAACAAGAACAACATCCTAAGATACTGACAACGGATTGAAGATATCAAAATAAAGCAACTACGAAATTTTAAATAACTGGCAAGTGTTTTAACAGACGAAGGAAAATGCGACACCGAAATCCGAAAGAGCATTCGAACAGCGAAATAAGCCTTCTAAAAGCTAAGCAAAGTATTAGGAAACAAGAAAAATCCGTTAGCAACAAATAATGATGAACTAATATATCAGTCCTCTAATATGGCTGTAAATTCTGGAAAATCTCTTCCAAGATAAAAACAGGATTTAACTCATCCGAAATATTGTTCTACAGAAGAATACTGAGGATAGCAGACTGAACATGTGAGTAATGAGGTATGTTTAAGGGAACAGGGGAGAAAAAGGGTACTTTTACTTACAATCAGAAAGAAACAGTTATAATTTCTAGGGCCCATAATGAGTAAACAGAGGTTGGCGAATTTCACCCTCACAGAATATACTGAACGCAAAAAGAAGAGAGGAAACTAGCGAGAGATTCTGTAAATGTGTCGCAGATCAGGAATTGATGGAGAATCGACCAAACTTTGTAAGAACTACAAAGTCTAAGAAGTAGTGGAGTGGTGAAACATAAGAACACATGTCCTGAATGGACACGGCACATGAAAGAAAAACTACAATAAATTCCGAAATTGCAGGTAGAAATTTCTCACATTTTTCTAAACGGAAACACTATTTACCTGTTTAATATTCTCATCTTAAATGCCGCACAATCAAGAAAAGCAACTAAAATTTACACGATTCAATAATAATTGACAATACTTCATCTAATAAACCACATTATACTTACTAAAACAACTAGTATGAATAAAGACTACTATGAAAACTGTGGCAACCGTCGTAAAAAACGGATATCAAAGAGAGAGTATCGGTTGAGGTAGGATTCTTAAAGCGAATAAAGACTAGAGTTCCAATCTCGCGATAAACTTATTCTATATTTCCTAGTCGTGTTTTTCAATAATGCTCTAATCTCTTAATAGTTTAGAAAAAAGAAAAGCAAGTGATATTATAATGAAAACCGTAGTAGACAAACATGTTCATGGCTGAAAAAATATTTATATTGTTATTTTGGCAAAAATGCACCGCTTTCTTAAATTCATAACCAGTTTACCAGAAAACATTTTCAAGTAAGATTATCGTGATAATTTTCTACTCTTTTGAAATATCAATCAAAAGAAAAAGTCAGTTCCTGATAATCTAATATTTTTAAAATCCCATGTGTATTTATGTTTGAATACGAAAGAGAGAAAAAGTAACAGAAAAGTAAACGTGTATAATAATGGTATAAAAAAAAAATACAAAAAAGAATTAGATATAAGGAAAATTAGAAAAACTATAAGGAAAATTGCAAGAATATAAAGATTGGAAAACTATAAACAATTAGCTAAAAGTAGGAAGAAGATAGCTAAAAGTAGGAAGAAGATTGGAAAAGTATAAACAATTTACAAAAAGTATAAACAAAATGGCAAAAAGTATAAACAAAATGGCAAAAAGTATAAACAAAATTAAAAATGTATAAACAAAATTAAAAATGTATAAACAAAATTAAAAATGTATAAACAAAATTAAAAATGTATAAAGAAAATTGAAAAAATATAAAAACAAAAAAAACGGTCGAGAGAGAAAAGAAAATGGAAATAACGCATCCCTTGAAGCATTTGCATACACCTAATATTTCTTTTTCATTAATGCTGGCATTGAAATTATTTGGGCAAGTTTGCTAATACACAAACCATGTACATTAGAAAATGCTTCCCTTTCAAAAAAGATATAAGGAACATCCTGCTGATATTAAAAAATATATCTCGGTATGTTATGCAAGTTGGAGAATATAAATAGAACGTCTCTCCGAAGAGCTGAAAGAAACCTCGTGCCTTTTCTCGACGAGCCGTTTGATCCTTGAACCGTTGGCGTTATTTGTGCCTAAAAGAACCAGGCGTGTATAGAGCGTTTCTGACGTTGCTTCCGCTTGAAGTTTTCCATCTGCCACCAAATGGTCGAAAGTGAAAGTAGACGATACACTTGACATCAATAGATGAACGGAGCAAGCAATGAAAATTCAGTAATAAAAGAGTGAGGAAGAAGAACGCCATGCCTTGATAGTTATATTTGGCTTACTGGAAGCAAGTCTGAAGCCATGTTTAAAAAAATATGAAAAGATAAAAACAATAAAGAAAACGGCAAAGACACGCACAGCGAGGAAAGAAAAGGAAGGCTAAGGAATGAAGGGAAATTAAGAGAAACAGGAATAGAAAAAAAAATAAAAAGAAGGATTTCATTTAAAGAATAAAGAAAAGAACGAACGTAGGTAAAAACCTAAGAATAAACGAGGAATAATTATTTAACGAAACGAATGAACGAATCAATTAAAAAAAGAACTGAAAGACAGGAATAAAAAATATCAAACAGTATATTTAACGAACACCAATTAAGAATGATAGAATGAAGAAGAAATAGTTAATACCTGAGGCAAGAAAAGGGAGGGGAATATTTATTTGTTGTTATTTACAAAGCGTTGAAACAAAGATACAGTTATGTTTTATCTAGTAAGGATATAACTAATAAGTAATAATGGTCAGCCAATGGTGTGTTCTCATCATTACGCAATACTGAAAATAATTACTAAATCTGTCACTACGCCATAATTTTAGTACGCTCTGTGAAGATCGAACTCAGTACAGATTCCTAATAGTCAACTAGACTTGATCGTCAACGCATATTCCCCTGCCACCAGTTAATGAACACGTTTTTACATATATTATGTTGACTCTGCTTAAAGTTCTACTTTCTTGATTCCAGATGCAAACTTAGACATTTCCAAATGTTTCCGGCTCAATTTTTACTTTCAAAACTTGTAACTCAAGTGAGAAGGATGAAACAAGGATCGGTTTAAACTGACTTGGTTTTATAAACAGACTTGGTTTTTCATGATGAAAAAGGACTGGGAACGTTGCTGTACTAAGAGAGGTGATGTACGCAGAGTGAAGCCGCTTGCTACAGATAGCATTTACTCGCGACAGCGTTCAAAGGCTGAGTTATAAATTTCTTACTCAATTCCATTGTTTATAGCAATGCTTGGAAGGAAAGTGTGTAGAGTGTGGTCGAAGTACCATCACTGACCACGGTTTGCTTAGCAGTTTTTGGCCAATCACAACATTCTGCAGGTCCGACAACCACAATATTCCACAGATCTCGACCCTTGCGAATTTATCTCTTCAAGAGCCAAATCCCACTCGAAAAGAACAAAAAAATCAAGACGTCGAAGAAACTCAAGAGAACATGACGAAGCAACTGCTTGCTATCCTCAAAAAGGAGTTCCAGGAAGGTTTCCATCATGGAAACGATGCTGGATAAAGTGTGTGGTTTTAGAAGAGGAATGATTCGAAGGAGATTAATGGTGAATTGATACTTGAAGTTTTTGTTTACTCATTTGTTGTAATACTTTTTAATCAGACCTCGTACTGTTACAATCTTGCTTCAAGTTCGTATTTTCGTCAATTGGAATCATAACTTTAAAATTTTCTAAAATATTTCTGTGAAAGTTGTTAAATTTCCAACATCATATTTCGTTCAGATAAAAAAACCCCCAAAAAACTGTCATTTCAAACTGATATCAGGAATATAAAGTTTAAACTAACCCACGCAGTAACTTCTTAGTGGGACGCCTGATTTACAAAGTTTAGTTTTGTCTGGGAATAGATCACGGCTACATTCATCTACTTAATATCTCTATATTGAAATCGCCACGCCTCGCCAATCGTCGGCCTGTGACGAAGAATTTTTTTTTTTTACTAAGCTTGTTTTAGCACAGGACCAACAATAATGAAACCTAAGGTATTAGAACTCATTACACTGTCGAGAGTGGATGGCTGAGGGTTAATCTATGAGAATCGTCCGGATGCTTTTCCAAATATACTCACAGATAACATAAACCGTTAAACCTATCGATGTAGGTCAAGTCATCAAAGCAAATCTGAGCGGCTTATACCTTTATACACTACATTACAATCATCAAAATTATATTTACAGAGGGACGTACAGTTAACGCAGATTATATACTATTTGCATTAAAAAAATGTTTTCAAGTACATAACTTGCCGATTTTTGTTTATTAGACATTGAATTGTATCACTACAAGTCCTCCGTAACATGACTGACTTTTCAACCAACCCGATGAATATTTATGCGCGTTCTTTAATTTAAAAAGATTGAAACACCAATAACATTTTTGCTCTTATATTTATTGTTACAAAATAAAAACTTTGCATTTGCCTTGGGAGTCGCTCAGAGGACGAAACGCTAAGAAGTTTTCGTTTCGTATTTATATACTTCCGATTCCAACTCTTCCCTCACCCATCATCTTTCTGATATTTATAATTTGTGGCGTTTAGTCAATCTATATAAGCGGATTTAATTAGTACTATGGATTAACCATTCACAAGTATTCCGACGAGACCGTATGGTCGAAACCCGTCTAGTGAGTTACGCGGGGATTTCTCCTAATCTTCTCTAATCAACAATAATAATAATAATATAAATAATAATAATTGAATTTTCTGCTAATCTTCTCTAATTAATAATTATAATCTTTTCTGTACATTCTACTTTTGAATTGGATAGTGATCATTTGATTTAAATTTACGCACACTGGTCTGGCTCCAGTTTGGCCTACAATATATATCATACTTATTATAAAACCCAGGTTGTGTGTGTGTGTGTGTGTGTGTGTGTGTGTGTGTGTGTGTCTGTACGTTTATATATTGGATCGGATTTCCTACATTTTTCATTCTTCACAGGACTACATAAAATTACCTTGTGGTTCTGACAGCGCTAAAAATTGGAAAGACAATTGTTTTTACACGAAATCAATTTGAAAACACGATTAAGAGGCATCGCGAGAATGAAAGGGGGACAACTCATATCGAGTTATACTTATTATAAAAACCCAGGTTATGTGTGTGTGTGTGTTGGTTTATATATGGGATCGGATTTCCTACATTTTTCAACCGATTTCAACAAAATTTCACTTTTATTTTTGGCAGGTAGTGTTTCTTATTGTCTTGCACAAATTTTCCTTAATTTTTACATTCAGAATGCTTTTAAAATTCCATTTACAAGACAATTGTTTATAATAAAATTCTATTCAATAGGTAGACTCATAACGATTGAAAACAATGTTTTTGTTTGAGTTTGGGTAATTCGTAAAAAAAAAAAACAACAAAAAAAATTAATTAAGACATGCGTGTCCGTCAACCTTAAAAATAATCTTTGTCAATTTTATTTTTCAGTCTTTATGATCGTCGATACTGGATCCATCTTTTACTGTTACATCCCCGGGCAACGCCGGGCTCTACTGCTAGCATATATATATATATATATATATATATATATATACACTGAAACGATTTCTGTAAGGGTTAGTTTGGTGGATATCCTAGCATTTTCATTTTCTTAAACAGTGAAATTAGAGGAAACCGGCTTCGATTGACAAGACTTACTAAAGAAAAAGTGTACTTCCAACCGGTAATGACCATTATACGTTTTTTGTTTTGTTTTCCCAATCGGAGAAATCCTTTTACAGTCGCTACCAGTTTGGCCACAGATACCAGTGATGATTGAATGACTTATTTAAGGAAACTATATTTCTTCTTCTACAAATCTTTCTACTAGTTTCGATTTGGTACCGAAAACGTAAACAATAGTACTTTTTTATAGGTCATTTTTTATACGACATTATCTCTTATTGCTATAAAAAGAGTTATTTTTAGGGCGGGGGGACAACTGTTCGAGTTGCTACCTCTCATCTTTATTTAAAGTAACGTTTATAGTTATATATTAGGCAAAGAAGCTTTCCAAGAAGCGAATTATTTCCAACAGAATCACAATGTCACACTAGCATAAAATGGTACCAATGGTTATCTCTGGACTCAAGTATAAATATAATCAATATGTACCGACAGATACAAGTAAACAAATAAATAAATTTTCTTTTAACAAATACCATCTCCGTTGTAAACTCTACCTACACAGGCCAATGCTATTTTTACCCGAAACCTTTTCTCAAATACATTTTCTCTTCTCACGTCAAGCCTCAGTAACCTGTGGCTGACTCGTTCCTGAGAGCGTACTGACATGAAGGAAACGGTAAGCAGAAAATACTTTGCGGCTTCCTCAAGGCTGTGTGTATATATTTGGTGTCAAGAAGAAAAAGTTTCTCTATCAAGTTTTACTGTCTCGAGACACGCAACTCTTGATGGTCAAAACGAAAGCGATAGTTCAGCGAAGTGAAGTCAAAACGAACAAAACATCCGATTTAAAAAAATAAAATAAAAAAAGCAAGCTTTATTTAAATATAAAAACAAAATCCATTCGTGTCGTAATAGACGATGTCGATATTCGGTTTCTAAGAATAATTAATCCTGTCTTTTTCACACATAAATATATCCACTAGAAATAAAAAAAAAACTGACTTCACATAAATTTTTAGTGCATCTCAGCGAAAGTAAAATAAATATTTTTTACGAAATTAATATTAAAAACAGTAAGAAACGAGTAATATTTTATGCATAACGAAATTAAAATCAGAAAGAAGCTGGCAAAACTTCTAAAAGACATGAGAAAAAATGCTTGGAGAATTTGACACTCACAGGAAATTTCATTCAAGAAAAGACGGAAACATAATCACCTACCAAACGGACTTTTGTAAATGGATGACAGGACAGAGACAGCGAAAGATATTAAGATTTATTAGAGCTATGAAGAATAGAAAGTCGTGGAAAGCCACGATTGCTTTAGCCCTGAAGAGATAGGACATATAAAAGGTGGTTAGGTATTTACATTATTCTATGTATTTCTTTAAAAGGTAGATTCTTCATGTTTTATTTGAATAATTGTCTTTGAATATTGCAAGCGACAGTCGAACATGATACTTTGCTTTAGAAAATTGTTAGTCTCTGCCATTTTCGAACTAGTATATGCATCTTTCTTCTTGAAGGACATTACTTATTTCGCTTCGTTTTCATCATTATTTTAGCTACTCCACTCTTCCGTTACGAAGGTTCTAGTACAAAAAATGGGAAATATTTAAATTCAAGAAAGAAAAGTAAATTTGCCTTATCAATAAAAGTAGACAGTGATATATTTTAATGTTAAAAATGCTGTATATTGTTAAATAGAAACAATTCAATATCGCATATTTGTTGCGCTTTCTTCAAGCTGGGTGATTATTCTATCACTTTTTGTCGACAGTGTATTATGTAAGAAAGCTTGTATACAAATTGGTAGTTCTATTTTGTTCATTTGTCTACGATTGCACGATGCTCAGGGAGAAAACTCAAAAGTTTATTTGTTTGAAGGCTCAAATCACTTTAAAAAAAACGACGTAATAAAATTATTTCATTTATAGTTAATATCAAAATGATGAACTGAAAAATAACACTTTTTACAGCATTTCTTATAGTGTATAATTTACTTAGCACAAGGGTATGTATATGGACAACGTTCAGATGGAAATCAACTAATGTTTTATCTATCTGGAGGCCGAGATTTCTTTATGGGTGAATGATTTAACAACATTCATTCACTCATTCATACGTAATACCAATAAACAACCAAAATAACACCTAATTATTTTGTCGAATTTATTTTGCGTGTAATATTTTAATTTTTTGTGTGTAAATGTGCATAGTAATCTTTTTCTAATTTCCTGATATTATTCCAAAGTTATTTTATCTTTGACGTTGGTAAATATAAATATACTATTTACTGTTTAGCTTGCTCATTCTCTTTAAAGTCATGATTTCAAAACAAATAGATAAACTTTTGAATAAAAATGATTTTTTAAATTCTTTTCTGATAATATTTTAAATAGATTCTCTAACTAATCTTCACCTTCTAAGAAAATCGCCACATTTCTAATAATTTCTGATTTATGCAAACGAATAAAGAAAACTATAATTCAACTGGCGATCAATAAATTTAAAATTATCATTGTTTTTGTTGCTGCCATTTTTTTAATTTCATTTGTTCAGACGTCATTTAGCAAAATAACCAAACAGAAATCTAGTACACAAAATATATTAGGAAGCAATACCTTCATAGTCATAGTGATACAAAGATTGAAATGATGTATGAAAATACATTGTACTTAGAAACAAAAAAAAAAAGCCTACTATATTACAATATTAATTTACGTGTATGAGAGGAAATGTTGGACAATTCCTTACATATGATGAAGAGACTCGGTGCGATAGTGAATCGGATATACACACAGATCTTGAGATAGTGTGAACAGAATACGGAAGTACTGAGAACTAAAAAGACGCTTATACTTGCTAATCAAAACGTTATAACGTATACACTCGTGTAGGAGTCGAATTTATACATAGTGCGATCCCTGAATTTTTTGTATTAATTTTAACCACTCAAAAAAAAAAATACAGTTATATAGTTCAATCGGTCACAAAAAATGCATTATTTTTAACCTCTTCAAAACATTTAACTGTCTATAAATCGACCTTTTATTTTTGTATAAAAAAAAATTGGTCATAAAAACTCGCACTTTACTCGATTATATACCGGCGCTGACATTTCTGGAACATATTTAACACTCAGAAAATCTCGACGGAAGGAAAGTAAAAGGGAAACAGTGAATAATTTATTTATTTGATTAAATGGATGGCTGAGTGGGGAGAAAGGGAAAACAATCAAACGTTACTTGGAGAATATATCTATGAAGATAACTGTTTGTTGATAGACACAATTTGTTTATAAGAGTGTAATTTGCATTTATTTAAACAATGCACAGTCATCAATCATGTCTAATGTGTCGTATAATTTTATCCAGAAACCTTGCAATATCATAGAGCACAGAGTGAAAGCAGTTCATACTTCGTTTAGGCTCTCCAATTCTGCAGTCTCTACAACAACCCACTCATTTAATCGGAAATATGTTTCATACTAAAGCAGCAGGCTCCAATGAGATTCGAACTTGCATCCAACATATTGCGGACTAGTTTTACAGAGACATCGCTTGAACAGATTCGACGGCGGATGTTTACTCCAAGACAACTTAAAATCTATCAACAGAGATCCTCCTCACCGTTCAACTCAACACAGACACATTTTCTATGTCGTTTTCGAATATATCATCTCACTTACTAGGAATGTAAAAAATGTCATGAGGAAACAGGATCAGGAGAACCTAACACTTACAGGGAATATTGAAGAGAATTGTAGAGAAACCTCGAGTAACCTGCTTAACGAATATCTGGGACTGGATATCAGAACAGAGCCCAAAAAGAGCGCAAAATAGATAGGAAGTTGTAGAGAGCCATGGTTTATTCCTAATTGTTGCTAGAAAACAGATAATATAAATAGAACATTTCAACAATTAGATTACCAAGCGATGGAACGGTGTTTCAAGATAAAGCGTTCACTGGAACAACAACGATGGAGACATGTCCCTCATCGTGGCCTCTAATCGATCAGAGAGTAAATTAAATCTGACAGAACAAAAATGTAGGAACGTTATATAAAAAAGAAAGAAAACTAGCGCAGAGATTAGACTGAGAGAAACAGACCTTAATCCATAAATTAACTCACCTTCTTTTTATTACTCATTTCCTGATTGAAAATAATAGGTCTTTGTCGACAAAAAGAATAAACAATTGATATATTTCCCTCCATATTTGTTGATGTGTTTCGCCAGCGAGGATCTACAGCTGGTTCTATCTGCGATTTAACAACATACATTTTCTCAGAGGATCTTTTTCATGTCTACGTAGGATTCTAGAAATTCCATTACAACGTTGCTATTGTTCTATTCGGCTAACGTATTAAGGTCCTCACGCAACAGCAGTTACTAGCAAGGACAAACATATGGCTGAACAAAGCTCGATTTCCAGAAGAGAAATCTAATAATTTTAAACAAATGCCATTGGAAAAAAAAAATCACGATTTTTCTCATCTGGTCAACAGCCAGGCGACTTGAAATAATGTTCCATTGGCCTCCCGCAAGGAATAAAATTCCAAAGAGCCAGCCTTCGCAGGGATTATGTATTTAAGTAGTACCATTCTATACCGACTATTCAGTGTTAACGCCCGAGAGGCTGTTAAAGTCATTTTCGAGTGCCTGTTAAAGGATTGATATATTAAGTATACAGCAGCAACATTTCGTTAAACAATTCCATAATGTCCTTAGCGAATATTCCAAACAACTTAAGGATGACATTCCCGAAATTATTTGTTTTCAACGTTAGTCCAATGACCGTTTAAGGTTGTAGGGTTGCCATGAAGCTGAACACATGAACAGTCCGTCCACATATCTGAGTTCAAAGCCAGAGTCATATTCATGCAAGCATCGGGTGTCATGGACAAGTAGACCTTGCGGAGCACATCTCTCTTCAGGTCAAACCATGGACGATGTCAGTAAGATTGAAGCTTCGCCTTGATCATAGACCAGAAGTCGATTCCATCAAAGTAACCCGCTCGTCTGAGCGTTGATTACAGTCTTTGTTGCATTCTGCCCAGCGATAATATATCCGTACTGGTTGCATATATTACTAGGGGGCCTTGTCTGTTCGATTATGGTAAATGCTCATTCCCCTCGTAATAAGGTTCAACCGCGACAGATGGTACAAAGTTACATGATAGACCTAGCATCCGTACAGTGAAGTGACAGTTTGTATTCTTAAATAATTTTTTCCGGCCATTAGGTGGTATAATATTTCTAGGCCTCTTTGTTTGTTTTCACGGTTAGACATTTTCGCCGTTGCTCAGGCCTAGATGAATACCAACGAAATTAAATTAATACTGAACCATACTGGGACGCCAATTTCGCATTCTTTGCTTTCAACGCAAGTAAAGTTTATCTGAGATCGTATCTAGATATGGATGGATTGGTTTCATAACGCACATGTTACCAAATTTTTATCGAGGGCAAAAAAATAATTCCATTCTAATTTGGTACCCTCATACATACAGCCTTCTGTCAGACTAGGATAAAGATAGTAAATAACTGCCTGCTGCTCGACACGAACGAACTATTCATGTGATGTATTGTTCTACGTAGAAGAGCCTTGGTCAATCAAGGGAAGTAACTGCATATGCATAGTTAATTCCTATAGGATCTCTGAATTTGGATTTTCTATGTTGCTTTCGTCTGTCAGTAATGCTTTCTTTACGTTTCTTTCAATATCCTATTGAATATTCGCTGAAAAATAAACATTTTATTACCCACTTTTAAGCTTTTTTTCTATGGAAGGATACAAATTCTTTTCCTGTACATTCTTTTTACATCTTCCTCAGAATGCAGAAATCAATCACTGTACTAAATACAGACCGGAGTCTGGCAGATTTTTTATAGCCAAAAACATCATGTACAGCTTACACAAAGTATGAAAATAGCAAATAAATTCATTCAGAACGGCAATAATACGGCAGCATCAAACGGATACAATTTCATTTTCCACCAGTTAGTTCTTTTTTTCTCTTATTCGTGCAACACCCAAACGGAAAGAGTGTCTTATCAAGATATATTCGTTTGTTTGTGTACCAATATACAAATATGTACGTATATATGTATTTCCGATTAGTAATCAATAGACGGTGTTCACCAAATGATTGTACTCTCCAGCACACACGCCTATTTGGCTGGCAACAGCGCATGCCCCAAGCAAATACTTTACCTCTACTAAGCAACATTGCGACGCCATAATTTTTCTTCGTTTTTTTTTTTTTTTTACCTCAATGTACGTCAGCCATTGGATTTCTTTTCCTCTCTCAGATATCATTGTTTTTCGTCATTCTTTTTTAGACAAACTTACATTCAACCTTCCTTCTCTCCCACCCTCGTATTTCATTCCCAGTTCTTTTCCTCGCTTTCTATTTTTTTTTTTGCTTTCCTCCTTTTCTTTTTGTTCCACCTTTATATTCTTTGTCAATTTCTTGTTTCTGTTGTTTCGGTAAATACAATTTATAGATCACATATACTTATTGAAAACACATATAAAAGCGTGAACCAACAATAAAGAAATTACAAGGTTGAGAGAAAGACGAGTAACTGCGTTCGCCACGAGGGAAATGACAAAATACGGGTATCATTATATATATATATATATATATATATATATATATATTCTCTATTTAAATGGAAATAATGCTAGATATAGGTGTTTGTAGATGTAAACAGAATATATATATGCACATTGTGCAGTTGAAATCCATTTCTTCTTAATGGTAATGCATTAAATGGATAAAGATACCATTGCCATTCATGTTTTACCATTATGTTGGCGGTATTTCTGCCATTCACTGAGTGTGTGTGTATGTATATATATATATATATATATATATATATATATATATGTGTATATATATATGTGTATGTGTGTTTGTGTGTGTATATATATATATATATGTGTGTGTGTATATATATATATATGTGTGTGTGTGTGCGTATATACACACATACACTTAAAGAGAAAAGAGCTAGTTTAGGCCGAATCAAACAAATATAAAAGCATCTATACTTCAAAATATATTTTAACAATCTCTTTATCAATAGACTTTCTTCTCTCAGAAATATATATATATATATATATATATATATATATATATATATATATATGTGTGTGTGTGTGTCATTCTCAGACAGACTGTTTCGCAGCTCATTAGTCTGCCTGGATATCCGGTTGCCTCAAGCCGGGATCGAAACCCGGCTGATTTGGTATCAGTCGGAGATTTATCCCTAAGCCATTGGCGCACGGCAGGGAGGAAAGTGAATGTAGACGCATTTATTTTTAGACAAACACATCAGTGACCAGAGAACTCTATTCGTATATGTATTAGTTATTGGTCAGAGTTAAAATAGACCAGGAAACAGTTATATTGTAAAGTGATCGATACACCCATAAAGAAACAGAAATTAACGTGAAGCGTTTATTAATTTCATAAATTAAGAGATCAGCCAATTAATCTACCATGGTTTCAGGCGATATGGACTGTTTTTAATTTTCATTAATGACCTTTCAGATGACATAAGCTCTTAACCTGGTATTTATACTGAAGACACAACCATTTAATTCTGCCTCGATTGTACGGTTGATCAGCGTGACAAGATCAAAATGGCAGCTGGTGTCCAAAACGAAATCAAGACCGTCGTTAACTGGGGCAAAAAATAGCTTATCAATTTTAATGCCTTCAAGACTAAACTTCTTTCCATTAATCATCTGACAGACCCATCTCTGCCTTCCATCAGTATGGCCGATGCTAACATCCAGACAAGTAACTCTCTGCGTCTTTTCGGGCTAACGTTCTCAGCTGATATAAAGTTGAATTGCAAGGCCAGCTGTTAAGAAAGTCAGTTCACTGTGTCGTGGGAGACATTTTTTTCTCTCCAGCTATATATCTTACAAGTCTACCATTCGTCCACACTTAGAGTATTGCTGTCATATATGGTCCGGATTCCCTGCTATTTACCTTGAGATCCTTAATAAAATCCAAAGAAAAATCAGCAATATTATTGGTCCTGATCTGGCGGCTCGGCTTCAGTTACTTTACTGGGAGGTTGATTCTGTGTCTTTTCTATACAGACTTTTATTGAAATTGCTCCGATGAGCTCATCCCTGTGTTAGCAAACATTATTAATTTAAGCGCATTACTAGACTTACGTCGAGATTTACAGTTGAAATGGCTAAATGTAACCCTAAATTCTATGCTAACAGTTTCTTTCTCGGGCTTCTCGCGTGTAAAACTACCTTACTGATCCATATTTTCCAGCCAACTTTAATCTTTAAAAAAATTTAAACGCAATATCAAATGCTGTCATTTGTTCTGATTACTCATTCCTCTTTCTACTCGTTGTTAATGCAATGAGTTACTAATTCTTCCATGTAATCTGTAACCCCTTGAGTGTTACTGGTTTTACTCCCTTGGGGTGTTACCGATTAAAAAAATGTCCCAAAAAATGTAATGGGGCCTAAGAGGGTGAAAAGACTTAACTGAAGGAAGAAAATTTAAAGAAAAAGGCAAGTTTATATTTCCCAGTACATAATTTCAAATGGCGGGGGTCTATGCTCAAAGTAATGTCTGGTAGCTTATCAGAAAAAAAAAAAAAAAGATTAACCATTATGTTCTAAGTTTCTGGAGGCGGCATCTTTTGTATTGGGTTTGTAGGTTAGCACAAGGACACAGACGCTAGATCTGTTTTTAGTTTAACTGTATCGATTTTGAGATGAGATTTTGATTGTTTAAACCTGTTTTATTTATTCATATGTTTTAAGGTTTTCATCTCCTACACTAATAATAAAACTACATTGAAATTATTTAATCTAATCTTAAAAACGATAGTTAAGCTGAGAAAAAACAAAATATTATTAACTTAAATCATGTTTTGTCTTGTTAATGCAGATTTCGTTTGAAATTAAAATATTTATTTTGAAGTTGATTCATCGCTGAAACCTGTCCAAATGAAAGTCTTTTTTTCTAATTGTCATATATTAACTACATACATGTGCGTATGTCAGTACAGTTCCGCATGCTTATGTTTATCTTATATATAAAATACAGTGTATGTGTGCCCAAGCACCTTCTCCGCTCCCCCTGGTCCGATTTCAATGATTTATAGCTCATTCAAAAGCCCTAAAAAAGTTAGGCACATGGAATTTCTCGCCGAGCTCAGGCTCAGGTTTCGAATATTATGCGAGGTTAAAAATATATATTAACATATTATGCTAGCCATTATCGCTGCTTTCATAGTTCAAGAGGAGTAACGCTTATTTTCCTTTTGTATCCAAAATTGCAGCTAGCTCAAAAGCCGACTTATCGGGCTGCATTTAGACTAGATTTTGTGGAGGACTCTTGGTTTGGCCATCATCGCAATAGCTTGGGAGGAGTGGATGCAATAAGCATCAATAAACTACAGAAATAAACTCAAAAATGATCGCTGCATTTAAGTATTGAATTAATGTTTAAGCTTACCTTTTAAAAGTTCAACGATAATTCTTCTGCTGCCACTTAATTTAAAGACGATTTGATGTACGTAGATCCTTATTTTCCGTAAAAACAATTTATATTATTTTATGGGTGACAGAACAGGGGACAATTTATAAAATAAGATTAATATAGTGTAAAGATAGGAAAACAGAAATTAGAATTAGTTATATATTCAACATTTGAAGAGTTACAGAAACATAATAGCAAATTAAGTAAAACATATTATGGTATATAGATATATATGAATAAATCTGAGATTAAAACACCCCAACTCTATAGTAATTTGTATTTACTGGACCCGTCACAATGTCACGTTGTGACACAAGGTCGGTTTAATGTAGGGAGAGCGTACACTTGGGCTAAGAACAAAAATTGTCCGCAGCCCCCGCAACCATCGGTTGCGCCGATCAAGGTGCGAGCACCGAGCCCTCTCTCTAGTGCAATGAGAGAGCGCGGCCCAGGGTCGGCACCTTTCAGTATAATTTTCCTCATTTGCGACTGTCCATTGACGGAGTCGCTCCTGGGTTCACTCTGTCCAAGGACAGAGACGCAACTGAGATATGATATATTCTCTAGAGAGAATAATTTGTATTTACTTGACCCCCCCTCCACAACTGATTCAGGTTGTAACACAAGGTCAGTTTTTAACGTGGGGGCACGAGTGTCTTCATCGGGCCGCTGGTCAGAGATTCTTTAAGTTAGTCATAGCTGGTCATACTACCAAGCACAGGGACGGAGCCCTAGGGAAGTATTCGAATGGGTATTACACACCCACTATTTTACATCCTAAAAGATCAATATCTGTATTATATATTATCTACTTCTAGGCAATATCACACTTCAGGTTTACCTAATTTGCATATTGATTTAAAAAAAGCTTATTTCATTAATTAATTGTTCTTTTTTTGGTGTTCTTTTTTTCGAGGATTGTTTTGATTTTCCTATCAAAAATGGTTCTGTTTAAAAAAAATGTCTTATATAGTACAGAAAAGTATTTGAAATTAGCATCTTGCTTGGCCTTCAACAAGTTGGCATCTATTTGTAAAACTTTCTTTAAGCCAATTTATGAATGAAATGATTATTTAAAATTTTTGTTTCAAAGATTTCAAGTAGTGAATATACCTTACTATGAGAAGCGATAGCGTGCGGGCCAAGCCTGCTATTATTTTATATTTAAAATATGTATTTGAGTATTGATATCATGTGCACTTATATTTATACATGTTTATGTTTCTTATTACTATAAACGTTGTTTATTTTTAGTGGATATATCTATTTAAGTTGCTATCCCCGTTTATTTTCTTAAACAGTGACATTAGCAACAATCGGCCCAGCTTGCAGAGTCCTATTAAAAAAAAGAATATGCTCTGTCAGGAATTGAATCTGTAATCCCTTTTCCAGCAGAGGAACCACATCTCTAACAGAAACATGCATTATCAGTTTGGTCAAGGAAGCCGCGTTGATAAATTGATGACTGCAAAATTTGCCCACAGAAGCGTTTTCTATGATGGAAAAAATTTACACATCTTTGATTCCTAAGAGAAGTGCAATCTCTCTTTAGTATGTCTTATTGTGTGTGTGCAAATTGATATAAAGTAGTTTGTAACACGTTTATTTATCATCTCTCAGAGGGCGACTCCGTCAAAGGACAGAGCCGCCACTGAGGAAAATTACACTGAGGTGTCCAGCCCTAGGGAACAGCTGTCCGAGGACGCGCCCTCTCATTGCACCAGAAAGAGGGATCGGTTGCGGTGGCTGTGGGCAATTTTTGTTCCTGGTTCGAGTACACACGCTCGGGTCCCAACTTGACCAAAGACCTTGTGTCACAACTCGACTTAGTGGGGAGACAGAGTAAATACCTAGTATGTTTTATTAATTTCACTCTTCCAAAAATAGGGATAGCAACTCAAATAAATGTACTCACTGAAAAATTCATGTTTCACGTAATAAGAAATAATGCCAGATAAAAAAAATCCATAAAAATACATGTTTATATTCCTATCTATATTTCCTAATTAATAGTATTCACTTATACATACCTATGTGTGTACAGGCATTATAAGTATTTTTGTGCTTCCTCTTATGTATATCAACACATTGGTAGCATTCTCTTATAAGACTGCGTGTACGCACCTCAAAATATAATCTTATCTATTCAGTACTTATCTGAAATCGTCTTGTATTCAATCTTTTTGCTAAATGAAGTCATACTAAGTAAATACGACTCTTTCCTCTATCTTTGATAATCAAGTTTCACACTGAATTGCGGTCACTGAGTGCTCTTCAGTTTCATACTGGTTTTGTTGGGACATTAAATAATTGATATTCCAGTTGCGATATAATAAGTTTTCACGAATATCACCAAGATTTAATGGCTTATAAATCAGTAAATCTATTTTAGATCGGTCAAGTATTTGTCTCCAGTTTAGGTACCTTTTTTATTTTCGGTGCCAAGCAAGATGAAATTGCTAAGTTGATAAAACCTTCAGTTTTGCTAAGTTCACGAAAATAGAATTTTCTTCGACTTTCTTAATTCTAATATGTGCTGTAAACAACGTTGAATGATAGCATAAACAATAAAAGATCAAATAAATTTGAATGATATTTATAAGATTTCCCTAACATAGGATGTAGTGGAGAATTTCCACAAGACGATAAAATATTTCTGTGCGATGGGTTTGCTTCCTGGAACAGATAATTGTTAATTTAAAATCAATACTAGAGATAAAAAAAAGTCTGAAAATGCATTGATTAGTCCTACTGACCCTACCTCCTTGGCGCGGTACAATCTTCTATTTCCTAGATCATGTGACAAACTAATCAATGCCTATTTCAGTTATAAGGTTGTCTCAGTTAAAGCCACCTGTATTTGGTTTCCTTTTGAAGTGTCCTAATTCATTATCATCATCCCATGACCGGGCGTGGTCGTAGGGTAGCTATGCAGCTGCGCCCCTGAGCAGCTCCCTTCTTATGTCTCTTTTGCGTATGGAAAGTAAGTTAATGTTAGCGATCTTCCTATTCATTATATCGCATTACGAGTCCATTTTCCTGGTATGTCATTTATTTTGCCTAAGATGGTACCGCGTAGTACGGTAATGGAAAGATAGTTTGCTCAAGACGTGTCCATGCCGTTTCAATTATTTTTACTTGACGGTCGTTAAAATGTTTTCCGACGGATCTTTTAATGTCTGATGGTATCTTACACTACATCTATAGTGATGTGACCGACACAGGTGATGCTTGGATGGTATTGTAGCATCTGATTTTTAATGCTTGGAAATAATTGATAACTAATTGCATTTAATTCCATCATATCATGGGATGAGGTTACGCTTAATATCATTTATTCCAATTTGATTAAAGTTCGTCTGAGTCACAAGAATTACAAAAAATGTATGTGTCAACTATCTCATGATATCACGAGTAGCCTTTGTGAAAACAGTATATGCAAACTTCCATTGATTCTAATAATTACTATGTAACAACACAGGCCATGCGAAGCATTCAAATCGCAAGCAGCGAGATACGAAAATGATTACATTACACCTAAGAAAGTTGATGCTACACCCTTGTGCAAATTAATTGAAACAAAACGAATACTTCCTTTAATATTTACCTTTTTCTTATTTTGTCAATGAAACAAAGTCCGACAATTATTTTAAGGCATTTTTGTGTTTATACATTCTTTTTATGGATGGTATTTATCAATCCACCCACGGGGATCGAATGTGGCACAAGGCCTTTTTAATGTGGGTATCTCTGAGCCCGTAGGCCCAGCCAAAAATAAATAACCATCCAAACCCGCCGAGGCGGGCCAGTTCCGTCAACCTCCCCGAACGAAACCCTACCCTTCGGCGGAGCTTCGTCCGGGTTCCTCTCTGCAAGCAGAGAGTTCCACAGACACCCGACCCGGCAGCTCACAAAGCGCAAATACTACACTTTGATCCTAGCCACCGGGCCGAGCGGGTATTCTTTTTATCGATACAAATATTTAAGTAAATGCTCTGTTTATAACAAACAGTATTCAACAACATTTACCGGCCTGAATGTCCGAGAAATCTTCACAGAAAATATTCGTCCTCTGACATAATTGGAACCTGTATCCTATACGGAACCGTCATTTAGCTTGACGTGCCTTTAACCGATTTGGCCACAGAGGAGCGTTCGGTTACCAAGGTCGAATTTACTGTATTTGAACTTCAATCTTCTATGAATCTCTCACGTACATTCATATCTGCTCATGGCGTATCAAATATAAACAAATGACATCACACATTATGAAATGGACAAAGTCCGACAATTATTTTAAGACATTTTTTCTGTGAAAATTTCTCGGACATTCAGGCCGCTAAATGTTGTTTAATACTGTTTATTATAAACAGAGCATTTACTTAAATATTTGTATCTATAAAAAGAATGTATAGACATAAAAAATGTCTTAAAATAAAATTGTGTATATAATAATTTGCGCTTGTGCACATAGGAATAATTCTCATTAATATTTTTCAAGCATTAAGCCTCCGAATGAATAAATCCTACATATCAAAGGATCAAGCGCAGAAAGATGTACACCATATTGAATTAGAGACCTCTAAAATAGGAAACTATCGAAGCTCTGTTAATCAAAGTTAGAATTGCAGAATGCAAGAAACGACGGTAGTCACAAAGAATCCAAAGAAACGTTTCAGTTTTGGCCAAACAAATCACGGTATTGGAAGACAAATGTAATTTACATTGGAAAAGAGCTAAAGGAATTGCCGACAGAATCTCAGCTCAAATTCCCTTTCTTCAATTTCTCATCATTTCATCCCTTTTTTTCTCTCCAGCTTCTTTTCTTTTTACCCCCCCCCCAACTTCTTTTTTTTTTTTTTTTAGTTATTTGATTCCCACTGGTTAGTGGCTTCATCAGAGCTTACAGATTAACTATCTTCCCGATGATCTTTTCTCTCGGTAATATGAATAGCGGACTCTTTCCTTAAATAAAGTTCAGATTGACCCGTGCATGGAATCCGACTGTGGCAACGTGAATGCAAATAAAGAATCCTGAAAGCAATTTCTCCTTCGCTCAAATGGGAATGCTTTCTCATTTGCACGTAAGCACTTAATATATCACGCAGTCCATATTTAGATAATAAAAAAATCCATTTATTTTGTAAAATAAATACCTGCTTTTAATATGATCCCTTTCTTTTCTAGTGTCTTTAAGTCTGTGAATATTAATAAAACTGATCTAACATTCTGAAGAGAGGATTTTAGGTTCAACTTCAGCAAGTGACTCCATGTCAGACTTGTACGTTAAAACAAAGCCAATGACAAATTTAATGTTGGTATTTTGCAAAAAGCGTTTAGAATGATTGTATTGTGCATTGAAAGCATTAAATCCACCGAAATTAATTTGATGCAGAAACAATGAAAAGATATACATTCAATAATGTTATAAAAGAATAAAGTGCCGCTGCCGACACTTGAATTTGAACATAGATCCCCAGTGAGCAAACACAGGCGATCCCATTATTGAATTAAGCAAACCACGTGACCACAGAGGAAACGCATATATGTAGGAAGTAGCTGAGGACTAATGATCTTTATTCCTAGTCTATCCTCTTTTACTATTCGGATCGCTATTTCTAATCTATTTACTATTCTATTCCTCTATTTGATCCACTATACGGATTACTGTTTGAGCGAGTATTATCGAGCAAGTATTATTAGTTCGATTGTTATTCGAAGGCGTCTGACACTAGCATTGTTCACACAGCGTATTATAGTTGTATCTGCAATTACAAAGGCTCTACAACAAAGAGCATTAGGAAAGTGATAACACGTATTCCTTGACATGACAAAAATAATCACTTTTAAGTATTTTAAGAAAGCAATATTAAAAATATCTTAATCAGTAATTAAGATATTTGTGATTAATTAGAAAAAAAATCAGTTAATATTACGATATAAATTGACCTGAGATTGGAAATTATTTGTGTTTATCCAGCGAAAATAAACGTCGATTTAACCGCCCTCTTCTAAAGATTTTTTCTACGAGTTTGCTATAAACTTATTGAATTGATTGATTTATTTTCTGCGTTTTATCTACCCTTCGCAAGTTATTTCAAGTCAGATAATGTTCTTAGATTGTAATCATTGTTTTGTAGATAAAAATGATTTAATAATACAAATCTTACTGATTAACTCATAGATGGGGAAGAGTTGGATTCATACTATTCTCAAGGTTATGTGTGCACTCAGATTAACTATTCTGAGCCATTATTCATTACACTACCTGTTATTTCTAAATGGTCACGTCTCTAGGTACTCACCAGTACCTTAAATTCACTGATCGCATAGGAACCGGTATTTCAAAGTAATGTGGTCGTAAGTCCAACATATGGAAATTTAGATCTTACACCGGCACTGAAAGTCAAGGTCTCCTTACACCGGCACTGAAAGTCAAGGTCTCCTTACACCGGCACTGAAAGTCAAGGTCTCCTTACACCGGCACTGAAAGTCAAGGTCTCCTTACACCGGCACTGAAAGTCAAGGTCTCCTGAAAGTCAAGGGTCTCCTTACCCGGCACTGAAAGTCAAGGTCTCCTTACACCGGCACTGAAAGTCAAGGTCTCCTTACACTGCAATTATAACGAAACTATTTTATCTGACGACACGTCGACGAAGATACCGGATCTCTGTGCGAACCATCACTAGAAATTAGAACATCAACTCTGTGACTGGCGGGAGAATTTCAATACTCATTCCTTCAAAAGGCAAGCTCCATTTTATACTTTTATCTATATGGTAAAAATTTACGCACTCTTTTCTGAAAACTAGAACGTTAATACACAGTTGAAAACAAGGCATTCGCTGGAAACTTTAACAAGCATTTAATATTATATTATGTCCAGAAACTAAGCTAACAATATAAAGACTAATTCTACATTGTTCTAATATTTTTTTTTTACTTTTCGGAGAATACTGTCCGAATAATTTTGTCTGTTAATGACTCCTCCCTAAGTTATAGACAAACAGTCTGTTCCGGGAAAACAAAACTGGCTGTCGCAAATATGAACTCTTGCTTTTTATAATACACTCTTCTAAGATTTAAAATCCAAAGTAATTGGCAGCTAAGAATAAATAGAAACTCTTACACGCTCAAAGCAAAACAGATTTTGAAACAGTTGAAAGTGCTCGGTGATGCAACCGATGCGTCTTTCAAAATTTTACAGGAGAAAGTTTTTTTTTCTAAGTGTAGATAATCAAATTACCCAACTGAGTCTGGAACTCACCTATTTCTAATTTAATTCACGTGTTTTACACGGCGCCAATCACATTAGGGAAAGAATCGACAGCAAGGAAAGAGAAGGTGATTGGCGTGTTAGGAAGCAGACTGCATTCGACCCTGTGCATCATAAAAGCCATCATTTAAAAGAAAAAGCCTCTCCGCCTAAAATCTCAGTTCAAAGTCCATTATTCGTCGGACTCTTGTAAGATACTGCAGGATGCGACACTTTATCTGATTTGTAACTGCTTGGCAGATGTTTTCACTTGGGAAGTCACTTCCGCCATAATGACGTCAAGTGAAAGAATGATGACTGCATCAGAAGTAGGGCTGGAGAGGGGTTGGAATGCCACTAGCGCTGTCAACTAAGATCAACACAGAAAAAAAAAACAGTTTTTTTAGCGTTATTCGTTTTCGAAATGTTGAGTCGCTGTCGATTTATCTACCTAGTTATTCGTACATTTTCCTTTCCTGCATATATACGTGCGCATATTTGCATTTGTTTATTGTAAGGATACACGATGACAGTAAGAGGAGGCAATAGAAGCTACCACTGTTTACATGCGCCATTTTGTCTTTCTTCGACACCAGGCTGCACCGTGTCTCCTCACCACAAGAACAGCGAAGTGAGCCATATTTATTCTAAATCAATTTGCGCGTTCGTTTTTGGTACTTGACAGAGAAGAGACGAAAAATCGCTTTCATACACTCAACATCGAAGCGCTGTGTAGCTGCGAGCAAAAACGATTTCATGTTCTTCGGGAATACAAACAAATATAAATAATAAAAAAAAACGCTGACGCATCTCATAAGAATACAAGTATTAAACAAGAAAGTCGACTATTGATGTACTTATCAACAACGGCTTGAAATAAAGAGAGACAAGTAGTAAGACTAAGAAGCAAAAAGATTCAATTTCGCTTGAGTCGACATATACTGACTAAAGAAAAAAAAGGTCAAAACTATCTTTGTACGTTAGACGCAAATGTACAATTGCGATAGGGTGAAATTAAGTTTTAAGCGTTCATATGAATAATAACAACGATGCGCTGGGTGTGCTCTTGTTCATCATTTAAAAAAATTCTGAACTTAAAAAAAAAAAAACTTTTGAAATTACTGACTGTCCAAAGGCAGGGACGTGTGGGAAATATCTAAGAAATTAAGTTATGGGATATGTTCGATAAGTACTTACAAAGCTTAACAGTCTGGCACATGCCGTAACAATAGGATCCTAAGTGAATCCCGGATTTGAATTTTGGCACATCAGCCTACGAAACGAGCATTTAAACATAAAATTTATAACAAAAGGGATATGTGTTTTTTTTTTGTTTTTTTTTTTGTTTCTTAAGCCTTAGTCACGGACATTTTAATGAGTACATAGTGATAATCAAACTCTTGTACTCGCGAATTTAATTGCCAGACTGTTATAGAGTAGTTTCACAGTGGAGGCTTGTATTTCACTAAGTCGGTCCTAAAAAAGGTTCGACGTACAAAACGTTAGGAACTTGAAATAATAGTTAATGACGCAGCAATCTAGTTGTGGTGGTTGATACTTTAATGTCCGACATCGATTGACTCACCAACTCACTGAGCTCCTTGGCGACTGCTACTACTACCACTATTTTATATGTGGGAGAGTCTATTAACAATAGAATAGGTATGTTCCAGTATAACACAGACAGACCTGTGTAAATGGTACACTACTTTTGTTCTATTATAGCCGATGACTCTCTAGTGATGTTTGTCGTCGAGGCTCCTTTGCGATTCTTCTCGCCGAGGCTCCTTCGCGATGTTTGTCGCCGGGGCTTCCTTGCGATGTTTGTAGTGGAATCACTCCAGTGCATATTGATAGTAGTAAAGATGTAAAGTTTAAGTAAACGTTCCAGGCGGTTTAGAGGGCGCTGGATATGACTCAAGTTCCAACAACATAGAGAATGGAATGTAGGTAGTTATTCTTTTGTATTTCTTGAGGAACATGTTGCTCCAGATACTTTTGCTCACTCTACCCAACGGATCTTCTTTTCCTCGGTATGGAGTGTAAAAGACGAGCATGCTAACCACAGTGATGATCGCCCAGAGTAGGCGACAAGCAGAGCGGTGATCAACAGAGGTTAGGATGAGTTGGTTAGTTTGACGGCGTAATTCTTGTTGGATTATTATATCAAATATGATTCATAAGACAAAAAAATGACAAATTATCTGTTCCAATGTTATCACTGATGTAAATATTGGTCGGGTTGATAATTAAATATAAATGTCAAATATGGTTAAGTTTATACTTGAATGAAAAGGTAAAGATTTGTCCAATTAATACGTGAGGCATAAAGGTAAATATAATAGTTGGCCGAAAGTAAGGTCAAAATGTTTACATTTATCAAGTTCAGACTTTAGTCAAAAAGTAAACATTACTCAGTCCGAATTTAAAATCACAAAGTAAACAATGATACTACTTACTCGCGAGCCTGCAAACATCTACCAGGAAAGTGACCATTTTGAGTAACATTTTGACCTCTCTACTTGCAGTGAATGTATTAGAGGCCCCGTTGAAAAAGGATGGTCTCTCACTATGGAAAATGGAATCGGTAGTTTGAGGACAAATTCCAGCTAATGTTTTTTATATTCCCCTGAGTAAGTCGCGAACCTTCCTCTTCTTCCTTATGTCTTTCCTGTGCCATATATCTCCATAACAGTTGTCACTGGACGACGGAGGAAAGAGTAGACATGTACATAGATACATGTAATATTTCATACCTATTCAAATAAATGTTTTGTATCTTATGGTCAATCTTGAAGAGGCATGGCACGTGGAAATTGAACAATCTACTCCTGTGGACTATAGGGTTCATTTCGAAATTCCAATCACCTGAAAAAGGCCGGAGCGTTCGACAACCGAAACATAATGAATATGGCAACAAAGATGAGGACAACAGTGCGAACATTATAAACAGTGTAAATAATTATAATACCTTATCTCAGAAATACAGATATGGAAGGATCGGTACGAATCCGATATACCAAAAATATAGAGACAATTAGAAGATTCCGACCAGAAACTGACACGAATATCGAACCATCTAACATCCCTACACCAATTCAGGGACTTAAGACTCATACATTCAGTCTAGGTGCCAAAACTCCCGTCATATCAACATCAGTCAACATCAGCAGAGTGCCTCTGAGGAGTCAGTACTGAATAAGGGTCTCAACTTCGCAATAAGCATACAACATTGCCCGAATTCAGGAAATCGTCCTTGAACATTCCTCAGGCTTGGGTGGATGAGCTAAGATGGAAAGTGAGACAGATACTGGAGAAAGCCAAACGGCACAAATCAAACCTCAGAAAACTAAAGAGGCTGGCAGTGGAATCCCAGAGGAATGACAAAATCGTCCTAGCAGCTGGCAAAGCCAATGCGAATGTAGTGATGAAAAATAACGGCATATACAGGAAAACTGGCCCAGTGGATAAAAGCATTGGTTGAATCCAGTGACTTGACCCAAAGATTTGTGAGTTCACTATCTGACTCCAGCAGTGATCAAAAAAAACAAAAAAAAAACATAGAGAGTTGAGTTAAAAGAAGTTAATTGATACTGAGACAGCTGGAAGAGGTATGACACGTAGAACTAGAACAGTTTACCCCGGTAGAAGAAAATGAAGGGTTCAGTTCGAAGTTCCAATCATTTGAAGACGGCCAAAGCGTACAAAGGCTGAAATATCGTGCACATTGCAACAAAGATGAGGACAACATTCTGAATAATATAAATAGTGTCATTTCTTTTCTTTAAAATAGATATTTTCAGAGGCTTACATTTACGTAACCAGTGCGATTTACCTTTGTTTATCCAATAAAATTGAAGGCTGAACAAAAGCCCAACAGATTAAGGAAAACTGTAGGTAGCAGACATGTGGATTTACAGAAAGGTGCTGAGAATGGTAGGTTCTAGTAAGCAAAGAGAGAGAGAGTCTTAAAGAAAATGTTGTCATACTTATACTCAGAATCAGAAAGAGAGAGCTCAGACTTCTTTGACATTATATGTCCAAGAAATACAAACTGCATCTTTCTGAGGAAAAGGGGCTGGGAGAACTTGATCCCCACAGGGCATATCGAGGGCCAAAATCGGCCGCCTGCCTTAAGAGTGTGTGAATTCATGAGGGAACGTGGGACATGAAGTTTGACAAAAAGAGAAACGCTTCCAGTGGGAACAAGCAATAGGAAGCTGTGGATAGCCATCAACACTCACGTCCTGAAGGGACATGACACATAAAAGAAGAGAAGAACCAATGTATTTATCAGGCATTTAGTTTTGCCACTGTACTCTTACTGTTCGACTATAAATACAGTAAGGTTCAAAACCATTTTTTTTATTCATTTGTTCTGCTAACTGCCTGAGTGAAAAATAAATTGGTACTCACAGAATTGATTATATGTTTTTCATTCTATTTACTCTTCTTTTTTAGGCTAGCATCAGTTTTGCTTGCTGATTTTTTTTTTTTTTTGTTCACTCGTATTTGGAAAGAGCTATTCATTCAGAGACTGAGAATCACAGCGATTTACTCCAAACCCCAAGGTAATTTGACCAAGCAAATATTAATTCCGAAACGTTTTCAGTCAGCTCCGGAGAAGCAAAACACTGGGGAAAAGAGGAAGGTATTTCAAAAATATGCCACAGAAAAATAGAAATTCACCTTGAGAACGACTGGGACCTGAAGCTAGTTGACAGGCTTTTCTAACTTGATATACACCTATTCTACTGTATAAATATTTTCTAAATAGAGCTTAGGGAAACACAAGGTCGAATGAAAAAAGAAAATGAAGTGGCTCCAATTTTCTAAGTATAAAGGGTCAGTTTTCTAGGGGAATCAGCGTTAGGCATACTTTTATCAGGAATAGGTCCCCGCTTTGCAGACGTTGGCGTCAATGGCTAACGCATTAAAAATGCTGGAATATTTTTTTATTAAATACAAGTAATAATACTGCATTTATGGTTAATGTATTTAAATTAATATACTCCTATTTGGAAAATATGGCTTTAGGAGATTTTGTTGTTCAAAAATAATATGCAAAATATCAAATCCGACTTAAAAATCATCCTGTTTTTAGACATGCTCGAATACATGATACAAGCTAAAAAATAATAGTTTTCCCCATGTAACGTCAATTGGTGTAGAATACTTGTTTATTCATTTTGTTTAGAATCATGCTTTCTCGTACAGATGACAAAATTTGGTGGAGGACTTTTTTTTATTATTATTCTATCTTTGATTTGTTTGAAGGGTTAAAATCCTCCCATGTTTTTCGTCATTGGGAAAACATACCTCCCAATTTTGTCAGACTCTGAGAAACGTTTTTAATCATTTTCAACATGGCATTTTTAGAAACGCCACAATTCCTTACAATGGCAGAGATGGTCTAAATGACAGGAAAAAATTAACAGTTTCTCCACAATTTTGATGCGGATGTACAACATTTAAATCTCAATTTCTGTGATGCAGAATTAGGATTTATTGTTATATTGTCATAATTCATGTTAGTATCCCTAGATATCGTCAACGGAACATGAACAATCTACACACACAGATGGAATGA
>CAHIKZ030005574.1:2032500-2042500 GCA_903632075.3 Acanthosepion pharaonis | reverse complement strand
AAGGGCGTGAAACCCAAGTTCACAAACTTACATCAATACAACTCAGTGTGTGTGTGTATATATATATATATATATATATATATATATGTGCGTGTGTGTGTATTATGGGTAGTTCTTATTCTATGTGGAGAGTTTTTTTTTCCATTTGGTCTATATTCATATTTCCGAACAGTGTGTGAAATAGAATGTATGAAATCTTTATAGCACTTACTAAATTCATGCTCATATCAAAGACATTTTTGGGACTGATAAGTTGGTATCTACACATTGTTTTTCCTTGGTGTGTTGATATACCGCGACATAGCCAGTTCTTGATGCCGTATGTTTATCATATTCTTCTAGTTGTGAAGCATATCCTAATTATTTTTCCGAATGCAATCAATCAATTCTATATATATATATATATATATATATATATATATATATATATATATATATATATATATATATATATAATTGATTGACTGCATATATATATATATATATATATATATATATAAAGAAATATACTCTTAAGGTGTGCTATATTTATGGGATAAAGTGCTCAATATCAGAGAGAGTGTATGTAAATATAAAAGTGAACATTGAAGTCAACACTTAGAGATGTCAGTAACGATTGCGTCTAGCATGAAACAGCCTGTCACCTGTAAGTGTTGACTTCAATGTTCCCTTATATATATATATATATATACACACTCACACACGTGTGTGTGTGGATTTTATGTTATCTGTCGATAACTAAAATTCGTGTAGCTATCGGACAATCAGATTTTTAGTTCTATGTAAATAATTCCATTTTTCTCTGAGTAAATGTGCGTAAATAGATAAGACGAATAATTTGTAGAATAATCTAAGAGTCAAGTTTCGAAACATAGAAAACAGATTAAAAATGCCTGCGAACGTGCTGAAGAAATTTTTGTTACAGACAACAAGAATAGGGATAATTGCAATGATATTCGTAAATAATATAAATACTGTACGTCATAGTAAAACTTCAAAGTAAAGGAACTGACTGAATTATTTCGTTAAAAGAAAAATACAATGCATACTGATCTAAATATTTCGTGGTATGCTAATAATGATTTATCAAACGTTTGCAGGCGACACAATTATTTGTATCGTGATGGAAAAGCTTGATAAATATTTTCGATTAATTGGCAACAAACCTTCATCTCTTTGGCTTTTCTATCTCTACTTAATGTACGTCACTGCACCAAGCCAAGTTTCCTCTTCATATCAAAATGTATTTATTCGTTTGAGTGAAATAAGAAGATCGAATAAATTAGTGGAAATTGATGTAAGTGAGAATTGTTAAATATGGTAATAGTAAAAGCCGCTTTTCGTCATTGACTTCAACTGTTTGTTTGCGCCTCGGTTTAAGACGCGATTTTTATGACAGCCTATTGGGCATCTGCCATTTCTCTAATGTTCTCCGCTTTACAAAGCCGGCAAGAGATTTTCGCCAAAATCTAAACAAACAATATCGATCGTTGCATTTTCTACTTGTTCATCAAACATGATTTTTCTATTGCATATTTAAAACGAACGATCTTGCCGTCTTAAATAGATTTCCTGCCAGTCAACATTAGAAGTTGTGGAAATGTTTGATTAACAATAGTCAATGTATTTAACAGAAAGTAAAAAAAAAAAAAAAAAAAAGGACAAATGACATGAAATCCTGATAATGACTGACGCAGGAATGTATTATTTTAAAAAAATGTCTAGTAACAGTAAAAAGAGATTATTACTTGAATGTTACTTGGGAGCTTCGAGGTGGTGTAATGGTTAAGCAAGCTTGTCTCGCTAAAACGATTACGACTGAGTAGAGAGTTCGATCCTCACTGGGTGCCCCATACTTTCGGCCTTGTGCCACATCTAAGCTACGCTTGGAAAATCACTACTGAAATGTTACTGGATATATTTGACAGTATATTTATTTTCGTCTACTGGCCTGAATATTCATGAAATCTAAAATATACGCTCTCCGGCAAAATTCGAAACTGCGTCACCGTTGGCAGAATTAGATTCGCCGTGATTTAAATTGGCTCGACCAATGAATGCAACGTTGATCAAGCAAAGTTGAATAGTGCCTTATAAATGCAAATCATTCTCACATTCAGGAAGCTTTTTAATAAATAGATGGGGCATTTGCGCAAATATAGGTTATCATTAAAACATAAAACACACACACACATATATATACATACATATATATATATATATATATATATATATAGAGAGAGAGAGAGAGAGAGTATTGTTTATACGTTATTTTTATATATACTAATATTTAAGTAAGTACTCAGTTTACAATAAAAGTATTAACAACATTTACCAGTCTGTATCCCCGGAAAATCTCAGAAATTATGTGCCCTCCGACGGGAATCGAACCTGTATCCTACGTTCAGGAGGCCGGTGTATGTTTTTTTAAGACTGTTTATTATAAACACTAAGTGTATAAAAATATTGTCGGACTTAATCCATTTCATTATATATATATATATATATATATATCACTATTCCCCGAGTTTCTATTATTATAATTTCACTCTGAAACAAAAGTTTCGTTAAAAAATTACATAAAACAGTCTTATAATATTCAAAAGCTAATTTCGCCAAAAAGTATGTTTGGTTTCTTTAGTAACCAGGTAAAATTCAGTAGCCATTCACGAAGTATTCAATAACAATGATAGACAAATGTGTGTGTGTGCATATACATCATTTGCTGAAATGGGGTATAAAATGTGTATTTCTCACATGCCAACTGAAACTAGATGTAATGGCCGTCAATGTACAACGGAAACTAATTAAAATAATATTAATGCCCTGCTATTGAGCTTTTTTCTACTACACTAGGTATTTCTCCCCGCTAAGACGAGTTGTGACACAAGGTCAGTTTTTAAAGACCCGAGCGCGTACACCCTGGCCAGGAACAAAAATTGCCCGCAGCCCCCACAACCGCTGTCTACGCTGGCCTCGGCGCGTGCACCGATTCCTCACTCTGGTGCAATGAGAGGGCGCGGCCTCCCGTAGCTGTTACCCAGGGCTGGGTATCTCTCAGTATAATATTTCTCAGTTGCGACTCTGTCCTTTGATGGAGTCGCCTCTGCTCAGAAAAAGAGGCGCAACTGAGAGATTATAAATAATGTGTTACAAACTCCTCAAGATGAATTTACACAATTCGATTTTCCAAGTATAGCTTAGATGTGGCACAAGGCGGAAAGTAGGAGGACACCCAGTGAGAATCGAACTCACTATTCAGTCGTAATTTTTCTAGCGAGACAAGCTTGCCAACCATTACACCACCTCGAGGTGCCCTTTTTTTCTACTACACTAAGAGGTGTTTACGTTGTGTGTATATATATATATATATATATATATATATATATATTGCTGAACATTTAATAAATAGTAGGAAATGTGTGGAAAATTTTAGTGGTGACCGATTTATAATTTTATATAGGTCCTACTCCACATTTCACCTCAAGATGAGCATTCCCTTTCTAAACAGACGGAATGCTTGCTGGGTCTGAAAATTTTTGGACTCTAGTTACTTGAAATTCATATTTTTTTTTCTCTCACTTCATTTCATTCGTTAATTTAAAATTAATTTACACACTTTTTTAAATTCCCAGAATAAATAAACTTGATAAGTCCTGGGACGAAACCGGTTGTTTTTATTTTAGCTTTTGCTTTTAATATTGTCTTTTCCTATCTATTATTAAATTCTGTACCACGAAAAACACACACATATATATATATATATATATATATATATATATATATATATATTATAAAATTAATTGATTTAAAATATGGTTTAAAAAAGCGAAAAAACCATATTTTAAATCAATTAATTTATAATATTAATGCTCTGTAAATTTACATTGAGCACTATTTTGTAAAAATAAAATATCTATAAAGAACACCGGATTTTATATCTTACTGTTCTTTTTTTTATATATATATATATATATATATATATATATATATATATATATGTGTGTGTGTGTGTGTGTGTGTGTGTGCGCGATGTCCTTTCAGGATGTAGTTCATAATGTCTTTCTACAAGTTCCTTTTTTATCTGCGAACTCCCATGACTTTTTGGTAAATGTACTCGTTTTCTGCTGCATCATCCACTGTTTTGAATTTGGAGTTCTCATTCTAGACTGGCTGCTACCCAATCTTACTATTTAATCTATAACTAGTGGGAGAAGCGAGGAATTCTTGCCTTTATCTGTGGTGTTTGTGCGAAAGTAAATGCAACAGACCTGAAAGCAATTTGAACACGGATCATCGTATCTATTTTCGGTGCCGCTAACCATTATGCCCGACGTTATATCTATACATTATGTTAAAGAAAAACAATTTTCTCGCAAGGACGTTAAGTATGGCTTTATCATTTCCTCGGTGTTGTAAAAAGGTAACAGAATAACAAGTCTGCTTTTAAAACCAGACGGCTCCATTAGGACAAGCTATATCTGCTCTGTATATTTATAAACTCTGAATGAAATGATTTGATGTTACTCCTAGAGTCGGGCATATCATTGATATGTTCTAACAATGCAAAAATGACATCAATATCGGTAAAAGCATTTGCAGCAGCATCCTGGGAACATCTGTGGATTTCCTGGTTTCTTTCCCAAGCTCGTCTCCATCAAATAGCATGTGTTAGAGTGGTTTTGAGTGCAACGTTAGAAATAATATAGGAATCTCCACTGGAATTTAAGAACCCTATAATTTCAACGATAAATCATTATTTATCATGTCATAAAAAGTAGCTACCATTTATCCGTTTGCGCATATCATCGTCAACTTGTCGGGTATAGTTTTATTTTAGGTAAATTGCACGCATGTGTTTTACAACTTTTCATATATCCAAAAAGAGCGCTGTATTGGTTTGATCTAAATATTATCAACTTTTTTTTTTTACATTTATTAGAATTCGTCTTTATTCAGTCGTCGGAATATTCACGCTACATTTAAACAATGTGAAGTGATTATGATTTATTTCTGATGGACATTTCTCAGGTTAGAATGATCCTGACTCACCCCACCAAAAAATATCAAAATTATCTCCGCGTTCCAAAGAGAGTTTCTAAAACAGAAACTCTGCTCTTGCTCTGGTATGAAAAATAATAATGGCACATACTCTGAATACATAGTAAAAATCGAAAATGTGAAACTAGTGAATATATATATATATATATATATATATATATATATATATAGAGAGAGAGAGAGAGAGAGAGAGAGAGAGAGAGAGAGAGAGAAAAAGAGAGAGAGAAAAAAGAGAGAGAAAAAAGAGAGAAAGAAAAAAGAGAGAGAAGAAAAAAGAGAGAGAAAAAAGAGAGAGAAAAAGAGAGAGAGAAAAAGAGAGAGAAAAAGAAACGAGAGAAAAAAAGAGAGAAAAAAAAGAGAGAAAAAAAGAGAGAAAAAAAGAGAGAAAAAAAGAGAGAAAAAAAGAGAGAAAAAAAGAGAGAAAAAAGAGAGAGAGAAAAAAGAGAGAGAAAAAAAAGAGAGAGAGAGAGAGAAAAAAGAGAGAGAGAAAAAAGAGAGAGAGAAAAAAGAGAGACAGAGAAAAGAGAGAGACAGAGAAAAGAGAGAGAGACAGAGAAAAGAGAGAGAGACAGAGAAAAGAGAGAGAGACAGAGAAAAGAGAGAGAGACAGAGAAAAGAGAGAGAGAAAAAGAGAGAGAGAAAAAGAGAGAGAAAAAGAGAGAGAGAGAAAGAAAAAAAGAGAGAGAGAGAAAAAAAGAGAGAGAGAAAAAAGAGAGAGAAAAAAAAGAGAGAAAAAGAGAGAAAAAGAGAGAGAGAGAAAAAAAGAGAGAGAGAAAAAAAAGAGAGAGAAAAAAAAGAGAGAGATAGAGAGAGAAAGAGATAGATAGATAGAGAGACAGACAGAGAGAGAGAGAAAGAGTTCTTTTATAACCAATTTATATCGGAGATGAAGAAATTAATCCCAGAATAGGCTGCGTTCTGGAGTACTTTAGTCCAAAACCGGAAGATGTTACAAAACCAAAATACATTAAGAACACGAATCCTATTCTTAAATAGGATTGTCAGATCTAGACTTTCATATGGATCTCATGTATGGCGTCCACCTCGTTCAGAAGTGTCTGAAATATCAGCGACATACTTTTTATGATTAAAAAAATGTCGATTCTAGCAAATGAGCCCTGTGAGTCTTGAAAAGAACTCTTTCGTTGGATTCCGTAAACTGGCACTATGGAATGACAAACAAAAAAAAAATTCACCAGATAGTAAAAACGAGCCGTCTTGGAGATTTCTAACAGCATCAATAACTAAAATAGGTATCACATGTAACTGAAAGAGAAAATAATTGTGCCATCAAGTTGCTAACTTTACTTGCGACCTTAATCAAAATATTAGAAAGAAAAAAACATCAGTTCAAAAAAAAAAAACTTGGACGTGAGAAACTCATTTTCTCTGAAAGTTGTTTTAAGAGAAATGTTTTATAAATATCAACTGACAGGCACGCTAACAGATCCGCCAATAAATGCCGAATGTTTCTTTATAACGCGACGGCTTTTCCTACTACAGCGTAACCCGGATATAAGAGACCCGGGTATAAGAGAAACCCGGATATAAGAGAGATTTTCTCTGGTCCCAAATTAGAGCCTGTGTTAATGTATATAAATTAGACCAAACCCGGATATAAGAGAAACCCGGATATAAGAGACTTCGTCTCCGGTCCCGACAACTCTTTTATATCCGGGTTACACTGTATTACCATAATATATGAAACATGCCCCTTATTTTCGTCCATTTTCACTGAGAATCAATAAACAATAAACATCAATTTTGATATTTTTTCATTAAACGCATGCTGTTTCGAGTTTTGTCACAAAGCGTTATTTTTAATGGAGATCATTCATTCACTCTTAGCGCTTATCTGACGATAAAATTCGAACGTTCATTTTTAGTTATTCATTGCAAATATTGATGCTCTTCGATTCTTGTAAATTACAATAGGCAATTCGAATCCATAAAGTCTTGATATTTCCTTGTTTCGGGTAAAAAAGAAGCACAGCAAATGTATCTGATTAAAGTACTATGGTTTCCCTCGATTTCGAATATATATATATATATATATATATATATATATATATATATATGTGTGTGTGTGTGTGTGTAATACTTCCCTTACTAAAGATCGTTGAGCAAAACTTTCAATATTTATAATCCTCTCTTTACTTGAATGGAAAACTTGATCAACACTATCTTCCTTTTCCTTACTGTCAAAGATTATATTTCGCCCTTCTTGACATTTATAGGGGAAGTGTAACAGGGGTTATACGCATCTCTCAGTAACGTACCTTATATTCTAACTGCATGAATTATTTCTGACCCTACCCATTGGGATTTATGAGTTCTAGCCTTTTCCGAAATCTGTAGAGCGAAGTAAAGAAAACATACCAAAATAATATAAATCCCAAAGAAAGATCTGAAATGTAATCGATCCTCACCTGAGATCTTGACTTCAGTCAACTTTTCACCGACATGACGTGGCTTCGCTCTGTCTTTTCTGTAAATATTGATGAGCTTTTTCCTCTGGCGTCCCGACTATATGAATTTAAACGAGCTACCTGATTGTCATCCTGGTCCCACCCTTTTACTGTCGAAATAGTTAAATGCGACCGCCACTTCTACTCCAAGAGTTTCTTTCCTTGCACTTCCCACCTGTGGAACTCCTTTCAGTTTGCTTACTTCCCGGGTGACTACAAATCTCCGAAAATGTAAATGCAACATCAATCGCCATATTCTGTCTTCTTGAATCCCGTTCATCTTCTGTCTTTTCCTCAGCGCCCCCTACAATCAGTTTTTTTTTTCTTTCACTCTCTGTAACCCCCTGCGTATTAGTGGCATTTCCGCCCTGCAACGGGTGAAATGATTAAAAAAATAATTTGATCTGCTAAATAAAAATCATTATCTCAAAATAATGCCCGTTCAATTACTTTTAACTTAGTTGTCAGACAATATCGCGAAACGCGTTTTAATTTTATTTTTTCCATTTATTGAAAATTTTCTGATATTTACTTAACCGGAGTGCTTTATATGATTTTTGTTGAGTGGGGACTAATGCTATGTCTGTTTATGACATCATCGAACATGACACTCTAAAAATTATGTTTCCTTATTATCTGTGAATTACTAAGGATTCTTAAGAAATATAGTTACTTCTCTGTTACCCTCTCCAAGACTGATTGGCAAACAACGTTATGTCGTTCAGGCTAGATAATTATTTATCCTATAGCTTGGGGGACAAGAGATAACTCATTACTTCCCAATTAAATTAGTGCGAAATTGAACGCAAAATACTAAGCCGAAATTCAAACTCAGTTCATTCATTTACCTTTCGACACCAATAACAATCACCCTACCTACATGCACATCCAGTTAATGGTCTAACGAATGGGTGAACATAAGGAGATTGCGTTCGTTCTCAAAGCGGCGGAAATTAGTTTCTGAAAAACAATATTCCAAATTTTACCTCAGCAAGAATACCAAACCTCGTCACAAATGGCAGACATAAAATCTATTCTGTATATTAAAATTTAAAAAAAATGGACAGACGCATTATCTGCATATAAACAAGTCCCTTAATTTCTGTTTTTTTCAGCTTTTATTTTAAGAATATTAAAATAATTTAATATATATATATATATATATATATATATATATATATATATATATATATATATAGTAAACCAACATACTTACTAAAATTTATAGCTAGATTGGTAGATACGCAAAATTACTAACTGGAAAATCTTTGATAATATTCTTAAATTCACAGTGATACAATGGTAATGCGATATTCTTTGCCGCCATGTAAATTTATGATATGAATAAATGCCTTTCAACAGGAAATAAAACCGCCTGCAATCTGAAAAGCCATTTTGACAAATTATCAAATTTTAGTCAATTCCGCACTTCCTCCTATTAAACGAATTTGAACATGACAGCTTTTTCTTTTCATTTTTTAATTAGTGTGGATTAACTTTTCTTACCTGTGATTTAACACAAGCTAATCATTTTACCGCATATGGACACCTTTTACTAACATCCGTTCTCGTCTGGCTTTGAGAATTCATTTAATTCTTCATATTTCTAAAACAATTTTATTTGTTATTTAATACTATTCTACACTTATAGTTTTTGTCCTTTTTTTTTTTTTTTCGTGTGAAGATTTTTCTCAGATTCGTTTGGACAATTTTGCTGTTACTCGTCACGCAACATAACTGTGATCAATCGAGCTTTTATTACTATTATAGCTGACAAATCTGATCTTCCGTTGCCTCGGGAATAGATGGATATGACCGGCTATTTCAGTGTTCATATTTTCTTCACACATCTAATTACTTTTATGTTAGACATCACGTTTTATTTATTTTACAACTTACCCGTTTATTCTAATCTGGTTCCTCTCCTTTTCCCTCCCAGAAAAAAATGAATTTTCGAATCCATCCTTTTATTCCGGAATTTACTAGTTGTCTTTCTAAAAAAAAATAACAGACGATTTTGGTCTCAGAATGTCTCAGTTGAATCGATATTCGTATTATTCTTGATCATTTTCTGCATCTTGGTTGCTTTCATCGCAGTGGTTCGGCCGTAATTAGTTTCCCTGTGGTATTGAGTCGACAGAGTGTAAGCTTATTTTGGTTTAGGGTAAATAATATATATATTTAAGATCAACCTAAGATCAACTCTTCTTAGATCAAAGTTGTCTGACGGCCAGTGCATTCGAATCAGATCTCTAGTGTTTGCTAGCGTGACTCACGACACAAAAGCAAAATTCATTTTCATCATTGAAACTTGTACCAAATCATCGTGAAAGTCTACACTGCCGCACAGCCAGCCAGGTATATATGAAATTTATCCCGGCTTTCATTGTGTTGATATTTATATTATTTGAATAGACGCATTAACTTTTCAACAGACTCATCAAAAAAAAAGAAATGCTTCTACTTATTGC
>CAHIKZ030005574.1:1950000-2027500 GCA_903632075.3 Acanthosepion pharaonis | reverse complement strand
AATAATAATTGGTTTTGTATTCTGTTGCTGATACAAGTTAGTTATAGTTTTCATTGTTATTTTTAGAGAGGATCTTCATAAAGCCTGTAATATATTTTTTTCCTTTTTATCACTTTTCGAAATATATTCAAGTTTTACGTACTTTTGAGTTTTTAGCTTTATATTTTGGTATGAAGTTTGATTTATTGTTGTAACCTAGAAAGGGTCACTGAATGAGGAATAACCAAAACGACATTTGCAAATGAAATGGTCATCTTTATAACATCAATAAAATACAATACTCGCCAGCAGCGTGAGTAGGTAAACCACTGCTAGTAGTGGACCACTTAGCATATTATCCCCCACTTCCAACAGTGTCCAACGTATATATCCATTAGTGTTCATAGGTATGTTATATAACACTTATATATTAAGTACATACAGCATATAAATACAGACTGTGTGTAATGCTGGTGTACTCTTTATTTGAGATCCTGCGCACTTATTGACTTATGCTTGTGAACATTGTCTTCAATCCAGTTACATTTTTTTAAGATTACTCTTGAATTGAAGCACATCTCCTGATTGTTAGCTAACGCCTTACTCAATGTTTAAGAAAGCCTTTCTTTGTCTACACGAATTCCAATTTCTATATACGATCTTGCTTCATCACTTTGTAATCTGTTAACTCTTTTTATGCACTAATCACATCGTTGGGTGTCAGTATGAAAGCAAGCCAAGTGATTGCTATCCAGTTTTTTTTTCTAGCTTTCTGTAATTTGCAGGAGAGATATAAATGACAATTCAAGCTGAGGTTCTTTTTTTTTTAATTTCTTTGTGGTAACGAACATGAGAAAGACATGAATTAACTTACTCTTGTATCTGCCTCATCCTCAGATATCTTGATAAAGATCTCGCTAGCGACATGCTTCTATGGCGAATGCAAGAAAAAGGAGGGATTCGACTACTCGATGAACTCCTCTCACCTAACTAATAGCTATTTCTGATCTTGAGAAGTGGTCGTCAAAATTCAGCACGCTTCATAAAGAAAAAAAGTGTTTTGAATTTTTCCGAGTGTATTCGTTTACTTACTTAAAAATAAAAAAAAATAGTTATTATAAATAAAATAAAACAATATATTTTAAAATAAATAAAATTCATCTTAGAACCTTCTGTCATTCTTTCCGGCGATCTTTAACCTGTGAACTCTATATCTTATCCAGCAAAGGACTAATTTAAGGATTCTTTGCAATATTATTGTGGATTGAATGTTCTATCTACGTAGAAAGATCTATAAAACAACAACAGAAAAATTGCAATCAGAACGCTCAATATGTAATGACGACAGTGAAGTGAAAATTTCCAGCCAATATGTAACAAATTTAAAAGCTTCTTTTCCATTATTTTAAAATATTAAACGTTCCTCATTCAGAAACCGAGACTTTCCATTGACCTTTTCCACTGTGTAGAGTATTTAACTTTATTCTCCCGTTTAAAGTTTATTCTATTTTTTGCCTTACAATTTAGTTTTAAAATTCAGCCGAAACAAATGTATTGACTATATATTGTAAAACCAGTCTTATTTAATTCAACTTTCAAGATTTATTTTAATCTCCAATTAAGCCATTTCTCATGTACATGAATATTTTGTCGAAACATCCCAGAGTTTATTTTGTTAGAGTGCTTTCGTCCATTTTCGTCATTATAGCAACTAAATGTTCCCATTATCATAGACGGAATTTTTATTAGCTATATCCTGGTAATTTTTCTAAAGTGACATTACAAAAATAAAGTGAATAGAAGAAATGTTGTAACGAAATGTCCCACACTCCCTATCGCCTATGTGGACAGACTATATCAGTAGTTATACCTGGGGATTTGTTTTGGGAAGTACTAGCTTGCCACCCGATTCCCTGTCTTTCAGCAGTGTATTCTCTTTTACAATAGAACTCTTCTTTCATCTACGCGTGGGTTGCTGTTCCTTCACTCGAGTACTACCTTTGTAACCTCTTTAAGGTTACAGCAATAAATGACTTATTGTTGTAATGCCTTTCCTCTAATGAGTCTATTATGGACTCTTCCACTTCTATAAAGTAGTAGGAAAAGTAAGCCTCGACGGGGAACGTTGATATAGAATGTTCTTCCGGGGTAGTGACTGTTCGCAGCTGCTGTTTAAGTCTCAGCTTCGGGCAGAGAGAAACCCGGACGAGGCTGTGCCGAACAACAGAGTTTCGTCTGGGGAAGTATACAAGCTGGATCTACGGGGATATTTTGGCGGAGCCTACGGGCTCGGATGACACACGTTAAACTCGGCCTTGTGCCACATACATCCATCGTTAGGGGGGCTGTTAAATATTAACGGCGATATAGACTGAACGCTGGTCAACCGACACACCCTCCGAAGTCGTGTAACCCACTTCTGTTGTATTTACTGTTCAATACACCGTTTATCTGCAACCTCTTGTTTTGCTATTCCTTAATAAACTACTTTTCACCTATGTAAAACCCTTTCAAGTATGTTAACTCTAACAACATACTAAAGAAAAATAAGGAAAATACAATCAAATTACTCAAACAGATTCCAGGCATGTTCACAGCGTATTGTTGGGTTAATGATCGAAGCAAACATTTCCAACTGAACACCTCCACACAAGTTCCAGATTACGCTTTATTCAGAACCGGATCAAATACATCAATCGCTACCGAGTTGTAGACAAGGATTTTCGTGTTCATGTTATACGGTTGGCGGAAAATGAATGAAATGATTTATGAGAAGATGTAATGATTTGGTGATAGAGTAAAACGATAACCCTATTAAGTGCGGCTTATGTTGCACATGCCATGAGGGGATAATGTGTATTTTGAGCAGCATAGGTTCTTCAAGAAAAGCTGAGAAGATATGAAAGAGAAAGTGGGCAACTAAAAATACAAAGTACAGATGTAAATATTGATTTAGAAGTGTTAGTTTTACGAGAATCTGTTCTGTGTGAAAGAGCCGAAGTTTGAGGTGTCAAGTGGATTCTCTACAATGACAACGATCCTAGGAATAATGCGTAGAAGCTTTCGAGACCCTAGCTAAAGAAAATCAGTTACAAAATCAGGCCATCACTCTTATCCACAATACTTTGCCCTCACCGTGATTTTTGGCTATTTCCATGACTGAAAAATGTTCTGAAACAAGAGTATATGCTCGCAGACCTGACAAAAACTAGTTAAAACAATATTTCTAGCGATAGCAATAGCATCTAAACACGCGCTTCATTTCACACAGGGTTTTGAAAGTGAGAGGAGCCAATAATGATCAGCTTAGAAAGCTTAGCTTTTCAGAGTTATGTCTGGAATTATATGGTCACACCTAAATATATCCGTGTATTTTTTTCAAACTAAAGATTAATTTAATAAAAGCTGGTCCTCCAATGTGAATAATTTTAAGCATGATCGGTTGATTGATATTTTTTATGTCTTACCGGAGCTTTGTGTGTTATTTGAAGCCGAAACATTTGAGATTTTAAAAATAATTCTCTTTTTGACAAAAATTCTTTTATCTGGGAAGTGTTTTGACAGGGAGATGGTAAGTGCGAAGCTAAAAGCCGAAGACGTTTTGGGATAGCCAAAGACGTATTCGAAAGAATAGGCAGAGTATTACAAGACAGGAGGATTTCTTTGGTAACAAAAGAGTACTGAGATAATACGTGACATCTGTCCTCTTTTACAGCAGCGAATGTTGGACGGTCTCCTCAAAGATGCAGAAGAGACTCGAGGGAACGGAGATGCAGTTCTACAGAAAGATGCTAAGAATATCATGGACCGAGCGTGTGAGCAACCGATGGGGTTTTTGAGAGAGGATAAACAAGGAGGAGGCTTATACTTAACATCAGTAAGATGCAGCTGAAATTTCTTAGACACATAATGAGAAATGGGAGCTTGGTGAATCTGATACTCACAAGGCGAATAGAGGGAAAGAGCTACAAGGGAAAACAACGCATGACATAACTAGCGGACTTAAGTAAGTGGATGACAGAACATGGCTTGGAAGAAATAGCAAAGGAACAAAACTTACTGCGTGCTACAAGGGATAGAACGAACTGGAGAGCTATGATCACCTACCACCTGAAGGGACACGGCACATAAAAAGAAAACGATTTATGCAGAAACAAATCCTTTGAAAACCATAACTGAATTCCAACCTTTCCCACGGATATTTACTCTGAAGTTATTCTAACGAACCCGACTGGAATTTGAACACGGATTTCTCATTCTGAGTTCCTATTCACTGCCCCATCCGTTTTGTGCGCGTATTTATGTAAATTTGATTAAGTTAAATTTAACAACATCGTACAAAGAAAATACTTTACTTTACGAGTGCAGTTGAGTTCTCGTTATATTTTTACAGACAAAAGTTATTTTTAGATGGTCCGAAATAATTTTCCTTTTTAAAAAAGCTAATTTAAGGAAGAAAAAAATCGAGAAAAAACATTGCATTTTTGTAGATCTTATAAAAGTTAGCAAATTTCTACATTAATTCAACCAAGAATGGAGGCGCCATTTTAGAATTGCAACATTTTGGAGATCAAGCCCTGAGGTTTGGTAAGAATAGAAGTGTCGGCATAATTCACTTAACGTGATTCTTTCACTTCTAAACTATCGATCTACTTTACGGTTTGCGATTCTAACTTCGCAAAGTGCAAGCCAATGCGACGTTTTTGATGTGTTCCTTTGTCCTTCTTGAAGTTTTCTCTAAGACTGTGTCAAGTGAATTACAAAAATGTACCAAGATAAGAAAATAAAGTAGAAATGTACACTTGGCAGTTTTTTTTTTATTGAAAGTGCAATGGAAATGTATTATGATCTACGGAGATGTTAGTAGAACAGAGCTTCACTAATGATAAGTGATACAAAAAAAAATAACTGTAAAGCATATATACTGTTTGAAATAATTGCAATTTAAATCATGTCATTGAACCTCATTGAATAGGTGTAGAGAAATATTAGCTGGAAAACTTGATAGTTGCAGTGTTAAGTCATAGTTAAAAAAAATAGTAGGCGACAGACAGGCGATATGCACAAAACTAATCTTATTGCCACTTGTCTGTGGTGTAATCGTTATCGAGATTTTCTCAAATCAGATACCATGGAAGAGTGAGTTCGATTTTCACTGTGTGTAGCGGGCCGTGTGGTCGTACGGCATTGTGAGATGAACACGTTTATCTCCTGACATAGGGCCACTACAAACATGGCGGGCTCAAGATGAGTCCACTCTAAAGAAAACAACAAAAGACCGAGTGTGTGTGTGTGTGTATATATATATATATATATATATATATATATATATATATGAACCAAAAGTTATACGTGTACTAACAAACAAACGGATACAAATTACGAAAACAATAGGATTTATGTGTAACAAATAATTGTGTAAAGTTTGTGTTCCAAGAAATGCGTGAGTGAATTCGCGTGTATGTGTGTGTCCTGGCGTTTCCCAAGGTGGGGGAAACGCAATTTTCACGAGAGATTACATTTTGTAATGAAAAGTGAAAAAGACAGGATGAGGCAGGGTTTCGTCAAGTCAATACAGTAAATTGATAGTCCCCCAAGTAGTGGTTTCAAACTTTAAGAGGAGATAACTCCGACAATTCCATACTTGGGGCCTTGTGCCGCACCTAAACGCCGCTTAGTAAATCACTAAAGCTAATGTTATTTACAGTTGGACTAAAGTACTTGTCTTCAAAATGTTTCAACCGTTGTATCCTCTGGAGGTCTGTTGAGCCGGCTAAATATCAGGGAATATCGAACTGAACACTTTTTGAATCTATGCGATGAGAACAACAAAAGATAAGTACAGGAGTCAAAAACTGAAATAAGGATGATCAATGAAATTTATACAGAAAGTTGTTTCAATATTTTCGTTTCCTATATGATAGTAAACGCCTAAACAGAACTGAAATGAAACATCACTATGGTATTTGTTTTATTTTTCTGATAATGCGTCGACCAACACAATTTTTTATTACACTCAATATTTACTAAGCTCGTGCTCTGGACAGAAATTCACCACTTCTACCACCCTCCCTCCCTCTATCCATCCATCCATCTTTCTATCTATATGCATGTGAGAGGCACTTTGACGTGGTGCAATGGTTAGCAAGCTTGCTTCGCTAGATCTATTACGACTGAATAGCGAGTTCGAACTCCACTGAGTGCTCCATACTTTCGGCAGTGTGCCACATATAAGCTACGCTCAGAGAAATCATTTTGGGCACCTTGAGGCGGCACAATGTTTAGCAAGCTTGTCTCGCTAGAACAATTACGATAGTGAGTTCAATGCTCACTGGGTGACCCATACTTTCATCCTTGTGCCACATCTATGCTACGCATAGAATATATATATATATATATATATATATATATATATATATATATATATATATATATATATATATATATGTGTGTGTGTATGTATGTGTTTGGGATCTTTAAAAAGAGGCAGACATTTTTTGTGTGGCAAAGGTTCCTAAATTAAATAATATTTTTCTTTTATAGCAATTTATTGAGTTATCCTCCAACGACTATATAAAGATCCGACAGTTCAGCTGAGAATATATTTTATCCTCTATTTCAAAAAAATAAAAAATAAAAAAAATAGATACTAGACGAAAATGTCAGAAAAGGAAATTTATGTGTAATATTCGGTAATTATTAATATGAGAAAACAATTAGACTTTAACGACAGGGACGAAAACAACCTTAAGTCACTAATCAGGTTTTAGGTCCCACGTTTATTCGATTGTCATTCTGATCCGATATGGATGTGAAAACTTCAACGTTTTTCTCACGAGCCCTGTTTGAGCTTTGACATTTTTGGTTCATTTTAGCTAACCATGAGGAGTTCGAAAGTGCCAGACTAGATTCTTTCGCTGAATCCATAAGAATTATCCAAGTTTTGATTTCTTGTAACCTTTACGAACCCTAACATATTTTCAACTCGTTAAATTGCGGTGCCGTTGTAGTTATTATGTATGTTCTTTTTCAGTCTACTATCGAAAGTTATTAAGCAGCCTTCAAAGCTGAACAGGTTGATCAGCTGACACAGTTTCCTTTACAAATTCCATTTATATGAGAAGCAGAGGACGAAATGTCAAATGGTGAAAACGGTAGTATGTTAAGTGAACCGCTTCGGGACTGTCAAATAAAAGACGGTGAGGGGAGGGAAATATAAATAACGTAGAAATAAAAAGTAAATAAAAGCCTTTATTTTGGTTTAGCTCTTATTTATTTAGTTAGTTATTTATTACAAGAAATTCAACGGCGACGCTTGAACTAATAGAAGAATTATTTTCTTACTATTTTTTTTTTTTTGTTATACATATTTTTCTTCTTTTCGGTTCAACACTCCCAATTGACAGAAATTCAATAACGTTAATTAGACTACATGCATCGATCTAACATTAGTAAACTATGAGGAAATATCCGTAGTGCTCGGGACCAGGTTTTCGTCAAACGACAGGTAGACATGAGCCTTCCAAAGCAAAGGTCAAGACTAGAATTTCTTGTGTTTATTCGAGTAAACAGAAATTCAACTGTGTGGAGAGAGAAAACATGCAAAGATCGGTACATATGCTCATAAAAGTTGCATTATATATATATATATATATATATATGGAGAGGGGGAGAGGGGGTAGAGGGGAGGGGGGGAGGGGGGGGGGTAGAGGGGGGGGGGGAGGGCGGAGAGGAGGGAGGCGAGAGGGAGGGAGGAGAGGGAGGGAGTGCGAGAGGGGAGGGGAGGCGAGAGGGGAGGGAGGGAGAGGGGAGGGAGAGAGGAGAAGGGAGCGAGAGGAGAAGGAGGGAGAGAGGGAGAAGGAGGGAGAGAGGGAGAAGGAGGGAGAGAGGGAGAAGGAGGGAGAGAGGGAGAAGGAGGGAGAGAGAGGGACAATGGTACGCAGAAGAATGATCCACGTCTTACTGCGGGACATTTAGGGACTGTTGATAACAAATTTCAAATTCGCTCGTCTGCTCTGAGTGATCATTTTTACTAGTGACGATGTAATGAAATTCGAGAAAGGTTAAATGCAATTTTCATTTTATTCGTAACGTTTTACCGACAGATGAGAAAATAGATGGTTTGGCTATCCTCTAGGTTCCTGGTACCAAGAACGATGTACATTGGCACAGACAGTGTACAGAACATAGACACCGGTTCCTGAGGTCTTAGATTCAGTTCATATTTAATGGCTGAAGAGAACGTACACGTACAGCATCGAATTAGATTCAGGGTGTACACATCATATACATATATTAGATAGATAGACATACACAATTTGTCATCAAGTGTCTACCACTAAATGGATAGCCAAATCAAGTCCCTTACTGAGAAGGAAAATGCTCACCAATCCAAAAGAAAACTCTTGTCCGTTTAAATGTTTCCTTCTGCTTGGGTGTTAAAGTCAGAGGTAGAGTAAAGGCACCATTCTCAATTTCAACTGAGAACATTTTAGCACCTGATTAGGGACAGATTTGTGTAGGAGATAAGGTTATCATGGATAGGGCATCCTTTTACAACAAAAGCAATCAGCTACTATAAATCATTGGTGTAGGTCTTACCGCAAACCAATTTGACCCCGAAAAACTTGAGAACTTTTCTTATATGTACAACCTTTTTTAGTGAAAACGTTTTATCGTTATCGGTATGGGAATCTGCTATACACACATACATACACACATATATATATATAGATATATATTCGAAAATTATAACATAAATATGTTATAAAATCACTACAAAAATAGCCATTTTGTTTCAACACTTCTGGTGTCTTATCAAGTGATGGTATTGAATGTAGAATAATTCTACATCATCAAATGATAAGACACCAGAAGTGTGGAAACAAAATGGCTATTTTTGTTGTGATTTTATAACATATTTATGTTATAATTTTCGAATAAAAATTATATTTGATCTAGTTTCTATTGAGCACTCTTAAGAATAGTATTTGTTGGTTATTGGAATTTATTCCGTATAAACTTGGATATATATATATATATATATATATATATGTGTGTGTGTGTGTGTGTGTGTGTGTTAGAGTGTGCAGCTTATATTTTATATCATAAAGAAGCAATTTATACAAAAAATTAAATAGCAATGTTAATGTGATTAAACGCGAAATCATTTCGCTAACAGAACTTAATAGTATCATTTCATTGAATAATAAGATCCTTATATTCGAGTTGTTAGATGGAAGACACATGCCAAGTACTTTCGGCAATTTCAAATTGTCATCTTCAGGGCGCAATTTTGTCATACATAGGCAAACACTTAGACGAAATATGTGTAATTTCTGTTAGAGAAGTGATTTCGCCATTAATTATATTAACGTTGCTATTTAATTCTTTGTATAATTTGTTTCTTTATGATATAAAATATAAGCTGCACACTAATATATTTACGACATCAGATCCGTAGCACAGTAATAATCAAAATCTTAAATTCTGTGGTTAACTACTAAGACATTTTACTCTACTAATTGGATTTTACTTATTACACTTTTTACAGATAAATACACATAAGAAAATTTCGTTGATTTATAACAAAATTCTCATTTGATCAATTTAAACAAGAACTCAAGCGACGCAGCATCGCAATCTTAAAAACATATTCAATTGTCAATAAATAACACAGTTTTAAAAAAAGTCTTTCGATTTACACATATTTTGTCCTAGTGTTTGCCTATGTATGGAAAAATTGCGCCCTAAAGATGACAATTTGAAATTGTCGGAAGTACTTGGCATGTGTCTTATATCTGACAATTTGAATATAAGGATCTTATTGTTCAAGGAATTGATAGTAAGTTAATGACTCATTTAGTTCTGTTAGCGAAGTGATTTCGGCATTAATCACATAAACATTGCTATTTAATTCTTTGTATAAATTGTTTCTTCATTATTATTATTATATATATATATATATATATATAAAATTCAATTTAAGTTCTTGCTGTGTTGTCTGTGATTATTTCACTGAGCTGCCCACTTGATGAGATCTTGACGGTCGGTAGTGTTCCATTCACCGTTTTATTATTTTAGAATATTAAATCGCTCTACATTTTCTAACTTGATATTTAGCACTTCTTAACACGCACGATTTTAAACAACAATTTTAGTGTTTATTTACTTCGTTATATATATATATATATATATATATATATATATATATATATAGGAGTAGCTTCTCGACATCGTTCGAGAATAGATGCTATTTGGTATGCATTCTTCACAAGCTCAACCTGATTAAAATTTCATGGTGAAAGGACAAGACTGTAGGGTAGCTAAAACTCTCCGTCTCTCGATGTGATAGTCTGCTTCTAAGCAGCCGTGAGGTCTTGCATCGTCATACTGGAAAAAGTACTAAAATATAGCGTTGCTTGAAGAAAAGTGTAAAGGTACTCACATTGAAATTGCTAGGGGTAACATTGAATATGATACCCTTCTAGTCCTCAAACTTAATGGCCATCACTTTCACAACGGAGTGGGCCGACTTCCTTCTCTGTAACTCTGGATGGCGCTAGTATCTTGACCTTTTGTCTCTAGTACATTTCTTCTGATTATCTTACTTAGAAAGTTGATATAGGTGTTGCACAGTTCAAAAATCTCTTCGCTGGCAACAATCCTCCTTCTCAGGGGTCTGTCAGCATTCTGATCACTATGCGAAGACCTTTTGCAGTCAACCAATTCCACTAAACTACTGGTGCTCACATGACTCACTAAAAACCTTTCATAGTGTTTTGCAACATGGTATATTCTATCAGCCGTAATGGTATCATCAGGTTGTTTCAACTTTTCATCATTTCCAGTGGCATTTGGCCTACCACTGCGGGCCATGTTTTTTAAAGTCATTTTTTTTCAAATAGAATTGCCATTAGCTATAATGATGTACCGCCTTATTTTGCGCACATCAATTTCAAACTTTGATTTAATTCCACGAAATATGTTCAGTACTGACTCCTAACCGAAACAGAAAGTTTACATAGATGATTATGGATACAATTGAGAAGGAAACTTCAGAACTTTTACTTTTTGGCTTCAAAACTCTATAAAAAAATTCTTTTAATTCTTCTAAAATTGCGAGTGGCATGATTTTCAGACCGAAACATTCAACTGAAATACAATTCAGCCAAATGCAGGTTGACGTTAATTTTGCCTTATCTTAAAATATCTTTCTAATTTGACACACACACATGTATGTGGTAGGTAGTAATCCTTCATTGATGCATGTTACATTAAATATATGTTCCTATTGTACTTTTTATGTACTTGATTTTCTACTTTATTTTTTTTCTTCTTGCGCATTGTGTTTTTTTTCCGCGAAAACTTTAATACTTTAACTTTGTGAAGACGGTTAATTTTCCGTACAAACAAAGAAGAGCTATAAAGTTTTTTGTTTTTTTCTGAAGTAATTCTGCGAGAGCATTTTTTCCATTTTGTAATTGTCACCTTCACAAATTACCGAAGGAATACATTCCTCACGACTTCTTCAGATAAATTTCAGCAAGTACTTGGCAATAAACACGTTTCCCAATAACCTGACGAATCCATAGTTCGTTCTTGGTGATCTTTGGCTTTTCTCAAACTTAAAATCGCCGTCAAAATACCGTGACCGAGATGAAAATTTGGTTTGGTTTATTTTACGACATATCAACACCTCAATGGGTAATTTAATGCTGACACCTTTTTTTTCCTGGTAATATTTTTGTTTTGTCAAAAATCTATTTCTGGTAATATTGTTTTCCTCAAAAATATATAGCTGGCAATATCATTTTTTCAAAAACGTATTGCTGGCAATATCATTTTTTCAAAAACGTATTGCTGGCAATATCATTTTTTCAAAAACGTATTGCTGGCAATATCATTTTTTCAAAAACGTATTGCTGGCAATATCATTTTTTCAAAAACGTATTGCTGGCAATATCATTTTTTCAAAAACGTATTGCTGGCAATATCATTTTTTCAAAAACGTATTGCTGGTAATAATTTTTTGTTTTTCTTCAAAAATTTATTTCTGGTAATAATTTTTTACAAAGTATTTGTCGTATTAAAATCTATTTTTATACTTTTATAATGCTTTTTACCTCAGTTTCGGGGTTAAGTATTTGCCCATAGTTAGGACCTTGACAGGTGCTACCATCCCGGGTCAGGGTGGACCTGGAAACATCAGCAATGAAGAGATGGTTCCACGCTCCTCAAAACTTCCTGATCAGAGGTCTTGCTGTTCGAAGTAGTTTATCGTCTTACCCTGGACGCGGATGTAGTTTATCGTCATACTCAGAACGGCGAGATTAAGGAAAACATAACAAGGCAACTGTTGGTGATATTGCAATCATATTTTGCAGTATATTCTTAAAAGTGGAACCGACGTTAGGATAAGTCTGTGACGCTCAAAGCAGATTGTTTTGAAGTGGAATTCATTACCCTACGTCAACCAGATATTTTGTTAATGGTAAATTGCTCCATTCGTTCTGCAAATAAAGAATATACTATAATACCAGGATTATTTCTGTTCACGAAAAAAAGAAAAAGCTATACTTTTTATAAATACCACAACGACACATGGTCATCTTCAAGAGACATAATTTGGAAATTAGCCATTACGATGCACCTGTGTCAATCTGCTCTTTCAACGCCCCCGGGACAAAATAGTCGAGTCAAGCGTTTCTGCACTCAACTAAACAAGTTCTTTGCCCTGTGATTAAATGAAGCAGATAATTGAGTCAGTGAATAAAAGACGTCAATGTCTGATCTTACGTAAACGACTTCCGACGCCTTTGGATATATGAATTTATCTTGTCAGTAGTTTTCACGCCTTTTCTGGCCTCAACAAATCGTAAGAAGTTTATTTAATCAATCGTACCCGAGCATCGAATAAGCTTACAAGATGTAATGTTTGCAAAAGTGTGTAGTATCATCAAGAACACTTTAATCCAAGTCGTTTCTTCTTAGTTTGGCTTGGACTGCTCCGAGTGAACCAGAATAAATATCAACACTAGTCGTCTGATCAATTCTATTGAAACGACTCTCTAAATTGCTGTAGATATTCCAGGAAACAAGTATTGCTACTCTAAAGTATTTACTCGTACGGATACATGAATATTTGAAGGAGGTCACAAAATGAAACATGAGGATGTACACAATAGCGTGCATGTATCAATAAAACAGCTTTTCATGTATTGTCTTCATGCTCCTCTTCATTGGTTTCTCTGGCCACTCGGCAAATGCCAGTACTTGAATTTAATCGCATTATGTCCAAATGATCAGACAGTATCTCTTGCATAATCTTGAGTGCATCGGCAACAAGAGACGAATCTCAGCCTTTTCAGTGTCTCTCTTCAATCTGACCTTTCCGCTCTCAAATGTATCCAGTTTAAAGGCTTCGAGTCGTCTACTTCTGTGTGTCAATCGCTTTTTCAAAGATTCCATTTATTAACATTGCTGAACTTGCAACCTAATTCCATCGACTCAAACACAGATTGCGTAGGTAGCATTCTCGGTTTAAGATCAAAGTCGCTTCAGCACATTTTAACATTCTTTATTCTATTAGTATTTTAATAATTTGGTTGTCAGATATTTGTAGGAACATGAATTGCTGACAAGAGATACAAATCTAGAACTATTTCTCTTACGATAAAATCTGATATGCATCCATCTAAAAGAAAAGGAAAAACACTAAAATTTCAAGTCTTAACCGTCGAAATTACTTGACTTCATCTCATACAGCAAATATATATTTTACTATCAAAATAAATCGCAGCGTTTCGACAATGTTGAACACTCATATTACGATATCCTGCTATGTCACACTATATACCCCGATGTGGTCTAATGGTTAGACAAGCTGGTCTTGCTAGGATAATTACAACTGCGTATTAAGTTCGATCCTTACTGGGTACTCCATACTTTCGACCTTGCCATATCTGAGCTTCGCTTAGTAAATGGGCACTTCGACGTGGGGTAAAAGTTAGCATGCTTGTCTCGCTAGATCTGTTTCGAGTGAATAGCGAGTTAGATTCGCATTGGATGCTTCCTAATTTCAGCCTTATGCCAAAACTAAACTACGCGTAGAAAATAACTATACCCGGAAGCGGTGCCAATTTCATACAGTTTAAATAGCAAATTAGAGAAAATAAAATGGTAAACATACAAGACAATTCGGAAAACCTGTAATTTCACATTTCACTAGTCAACTAGCACATGAAAAAAATGTTTTTGTATTTGTATATTTTATAAGTAGATTTTGAAATAAAATCCATATTTTTCCTGATAACGCCGATTGGTTGACGGAACATATCCAAACAGAGACTTTCTGAATAGTCTTGTATATTTAATCTTCTGGTGGATATACACCCGAGTTTTATGACCCTAAATAATAGAGATCTATCAACAATTATTAAAATCAGCGTACTACGAATCGTTGTTTTCCGTAATAAATCTCATCAAACAAGAATTATGCAGTTTAAAATGTTTGATTGAAATTTAAGATGCGCAGATGAAAAAGTGTCGATGATAGACGCGAAAAAGAAACAGCAATAACATAAAAAGGTAGTAAGAAAAGCGGGAAGAAAGTATTAACCAGATTCTTCGGTGACAAAAGGCCTGCTTGTCAACAAGACGAACACACAAAGATGTATGATTTTTGTTAGAAGCAGAATTAAAGGGTGTTGAACAGTAACGTAATATCAATCCTATTATATGACACTGAATGCTGGCAATTTCCTCACAGATGAAGAGAAGATGTGTTTTTGAAGAAGCCTACCGAATATACCATAAGAGATGTAATCAACGATTATGTTTTAAAGAAATATGGAAACAAAAATAGACACATAACTAGAATAGGACGGACACTTTAACGTAGTGCAATATTTAGCAAACTTGTCTCGCTAGACCAATTACCACTGAAAAATTCGACCCCCCAAGCTCACGGCCTTGTGCCACATCTGATCTGCTCTTAGAAAGAGGCAGTAGAAATTTCTCGGGCAATGATGATAGAGGGCTTGCAGAATTCGATAGTCACAGCACATATTAAAAAGGTAAGAGAGACAGTGGGTAACATACCAAAGAGGCTTGTATAAATAACAGGAAGATAGTAATACAAATCGCTACGAAGGATAGTAAGAAGCTGTGGAGAGCCATTATCATCAATGTCCTAAAGGATCGCGGGAAACAGAAGGAACGTTGCCAGGTATAAAGTCAAAGACGAAAAGAATCGAATATTGACAAGCGATTACAATCAGATATTCGTAAATGGCTTTCAAAAGGCAATTATTTAAATTAACTGACAATTCTTCCATCGCGTAAAAGTTTTCTATTTTACAACTGTTGGTTAGACAAGGAGGCCACAAATAATTATTCAATAAGTGAAATCTAATACATTCAAATTATTGGACACCTAGTGAGGATCAAACACGGTACACTCGGAAAATTATTATGCGATAGAGGGATTTTAATCATTGTGCAATATTAGCTGTTAATTGCTTTACATTTTAAAAATATTAAAAAATAAGATAGCATTTAAGAACAATTTTTAACTATCAATACATCGTTACAAATATCTTATAAAGTACTAAAAAACTACGTTCAATGCTTTGTTTTCTCTTATTTCAAACCCAGTGTTAGATAGTCTTCCATGCGAATAAAGCAATACGATAAAACCTATGTTGAGGAAAAGAGACATAAATGAAAATTCGAGATATAGCAAAATTCAGCTTACGTTTCGAAACAATGTTTTTTTTTTTTAGATTTAGTAGACATCAGTATATTGTATTTGACTTATCAGCCATCACTCACCCTCCGCCAGATCTTCAGTGCCCTTTTCGTTACTTGCTCGCAAAACAATCGAAAATCGATGACTATTCATCATATCTACAATTTGCGCCAGAAGAGCGTTGGTGAGTTTGGATCAACGAATTGTTAAAGCTTCTACTGAAGAATGGCTACCAAGTGAATAAACTGTTTATTGATAAGACACTAGTAAACTGCAAGATTAATTGCTAAGAAGCAAAAAAGATTAACATGCAAACAGATATTTTAAATGTTATGAAATTAAAATAACATGGAATTTTTAAGATAAAAAGAATTCATTTAGAACACACAGCAAAAGGCCAGCATCATGCAAAATGATTAGAAAAATCTTGATCCAGAAAGTTCCTCCCAGAAGAAATCTGTTCACGACGGTAAGAAAGTTTGAGTTGAATTCTGCTGAGCAGGGAAGAAAAATCAAGAGAGGATCGTAAGGGATTTTGATGCTAAGTTCTGTAAAAATGTTGACACAGAATTTTATATAACGTGTAATTAATATCGTCTTGTCCGTCTAAGTAGAGTAGGAATAAGAAATCAAGATGACACGCAATGAAAACTCACCAAAATATAAATCTGATAGACTAATGAGAAAGTTGTCCAATGTGGCCGCATGTGTACAAAAGAATGTAAAACCTTAGGAGAACCAAAAAGCTACATACGCACTGCCCATGTCTGACAATAAATCTCTACTAATCGTTTTACTTAACATTTGCAGTCGAAATATCTAATATGGGAAATCCAATTTTGAAAAGTAATATATATGCCCCGTAATAGCTAGATTTAATCTATGAATTTTGCCTGGTTGATTGCGAGGGAAATAAGCTCAATGAATATAGTGTATTAATTCTGTGCTTAGAAGCTGAAAAAATAGTTGGTTTACTATGTTGACTCGTAAATATATCTTTACAAGAGTCAGATTAGATAAAACTCAAAAAAAAAAAAAAAAAAAAAAAAAAGCTGTTATATATATTGATACTATTAGGTTGGTGCAAAAATAATGACGTAATAATGTCGTTTTTTGACGTACTTTTCTACGTCAAAAACGACATTCTTACGTCATTATTTTTGCACCAACCTAATACTTAATCCCTGATTCCAGCTTTAATAAAATTCGAAAACATTTACGGGCTCTTGTGGGGGTCCTTATTTTTTTCGCTTTACAAACTCTTTCCGGTACACACAGCATTACAAGCCTGTTAATGCTTTATCACTATTTCTATGTCGTCTACTTTCACCAGTTCAGACATTTACTGATATGATACGTCATACTATTTAACAGTGTATAAACACCCTTATTTCATCCTTGCTCCAATCGAGGAAATAGACTGTACTCAGTTTTTCTCATTGCCAATTTATGGAGGAAACTCACTTGATTGCTCTTCTTGACTCTTTAATCTTAATATCAAGGGCCAGTTTTTATCTAAAGTTAGAGAAAAATCTGTTCACTCCACCAACATGTGTTAAATAACAGAGATAAAAGAGATCTCTTGCATTGAGGCGGCAATATATATATAAACTGAATTCAAGGAAAAGCTAAAATAGGATGGGATTCGTCAGACTAACTTACCTTAAACGCACCACTGTTGTTGCTATTACTGCAGTACACGTGATACCCTTATGGGCTACGGTATTTATAAAGTGACGAAGGTCTGTAAAAATTCCCCAGCGGTTTCAGGTACCAGCGTTTAAGCGTAGACTGTAGAGGAGACACGGTGTAGTAATGGATAGCGGCTTGGATTGAGGAATCGGAGAGCCGAGTTCGAATTCCAGTCGAATCCATTACATTCACTTACGAGCTAATACCCTTGGGAAAGGTGTGAATCCTCTTCTCCCTCCAGCTATGGGTAAATAGCAGGACAGATTGGGATCTATAGCCTTGGATGGCAACTGGTCTAGGACAAAAACAACTCTGAATTCAAAACCTGCGGAGGGTGAATGGAGTCTCTCTGAGCCTTGGTTGGCAATCCATTTAGTGTTGGTGTCACGATAAAAAACACCCTTGATAGCCCTAGCGAAGCATCAAGAATTCAGCTATTTGACAAGATTATGAACTACACCAATCAAAGTATTAGCCATGACATAAGGAATACTGGAAAGGTGTAGTGAGTTCAATATCGGCTGAGGCCGCAAGATGATGATGAGGCTAAATTATTCATACATTTTACTTAATTGTCTATATTTGAGATAAGGTATTATAAATATTGTTATGAGTAATCAAGAGTGGCCGCCCTTGTTTTGTTACTTTCCTCTTTGAGAGAGTTATTCCCGTTTACTGGGACTGTAAAATGACACTATACGCGAACCTTATATCCTCAGTTGAATAATGCTTTCTTAAAGCGTACTTTGGTCATTACAAGTATTTACACTATTTACATTGAAGAAAACAATGAATGTAAATATCGTAAATGCTTAATAAATCGTTGAACAAAATGCTAGAGAAGTTATGCTGGCAATTTGTATATACCAAAGACAGGCTATTGACGTTTCTCTTTACGTAGAAAAGCCAAAAGTCCAAACGTAAAGAAAAAAATCGTATAATAATGTCGCTATAATCTATGGCCATGACAGATCTTCTGTCAGATTATAAAAATATAATCTAATAAAACTTAATTTTATTATTAGTTACTTTTTTAGCGCTTCAACGGCTCTCTCGAGTGGTTTGTAACGCATTATTTATCATCTCTCAGTTGCGTCTGTCTTTGTGCAGAGTGCATTCAGGAGTGACTACGTCAAAGACAGAGTCGCAACTGAGGAAAATTATACTGAGAGGTGCCCGGCCCTGGGGACCAGCCTCCCGAGGCCGCGCCCTCTCATTGCACCAGAGAGAGAGAGATCAGTACTCGCACTGAGGCCAGCGCAACCGACGGTTGCGAGGAGTGCGAGCAGTTTTTGTTCCTAGCCCGGGTGTACGCGCTCAGGTTCCCTCCTTAAAAACTGACCTTGTGTCAGAACTCATTTTAGTGGGGAGGATAAATACTTAGTTAATTTTCTTAATCTTTCACTGTTACCAATTTTTAAATAAAATTTTATACTTTTGTCTTGCAGAAAATACAGCATTTACATTTTTGTACATTTCACAATTATATTCATGTTGTTACCTATATTACCCGTAGATAAGAGGGTACTATTGGACAATCTAATTTTGTACAGAAAACACATATCACATAATTGGACAATTCGTAGAAAATTATCCTGTCTTATCAGCGTTAGATAACAGATAAGGGAGTTGGCAAAAAGAGTTCTAACTTTGCCTGAGGCTGATTAATATCGCCTCACATTACTACCAACGAGAAAAGGCATGAACCCATTTCTCTCTAATCATTTCATCTGATATACGTGGCAAAGATTTAATGGAAATGTACCTTGACATTCACCTCGCAAATTTATTAATTCTCTTGCTAGTTGCAATTAAAGTCGTTACTCACCATAATTAGCGTTAATACTGACATTATCAGTTTGTATCAGTGCAGCCGACAAGAAAAAATATGCAAGGCTTCTTCGCTTTCAAAGTCATCAACTAGTACTTAAATGTCTTCCATAAAAGTAAGTGATTTCGACTAAAACGGGACTGGATATGTTAAAATCGATATTGAAATCACGACACTATTGGTATATTATTCGCTTCAGTCATAATTCACAGCGGTTGAACGTTTCCCGCGAATACTATTTCATATCCGTCCAACATGGCTTCCATGGTGAGGTGTCTAGAAAGTATTTCTTACTAACTGCCCACGTCTCATGGTCTGTGACAATAAGGAAATTTAGAGCCATCGTTTGTGAAGATCCAATATCCTCACACACCCCAGTGTCCGTCAACCTTTTGTGTCCGTTGGATAGATTATATATATATATATATATATATATATATTAGAGGGAGAGAGAAAGGTGTGTGTAAACTGATGAGTGAAAAGAACAGATCTGGAATAAATAATGTGTTCGTGTAGTTTAGAGTTATATTCGTTTACTGTACATGTACACTTCTTTAATTGCTTGGTCTCCCGCTCAGAGATATTAATGGCAGTAACGTAACCCGTCATTCCCTTTTACCCCGTCCATCATCGCGAACATACGAAAAATAGTTGGATACTTAAGTTTGTCTCTCGGTAAACTGTTTCCAGATCGTCTGGAGTTGGAAAACAGGATTGTGTAACAGAGCTAACTGACAACAATTGTTGTTGTTGTTGTTTCAATAAAACAAGGGAATTCACATATAAAAAGGAAGTGAGAGAAAACTGTAGAAACACAAGAAAAATGTATAAAGTAAATTTGTAATAACAGATAGAGAAAGAAATTTGAATAGGAGGGAATATGTGAGGCAAAGATAGATAAAATAAAATACTGCAGATGTTAGAAAGAGAAGGAAAGAAAAGAGAAGGGTAGAAGAGAAGGAAAGAAAAGAGAAGGGTAGAAGAGAAGGAAAGAAAAGAGAAGGGTAGAAGAGAAGGAAAGAAAAGAGAAGGGTAGAAGAGAAGGAAAGAAAAGAGAAGGGTAGAAGAGAAGGAAAGAAAAGAGAAGGGTAGAAGAGAAGGAAAAAGAAAAGAGAAGGGTAGAAGAGAAGGAAAGAAAAGAGAAGGGTAGAAGAGAAGGAAAGAAAAGAGAAGGGTAGAAGAGAAGGAAAGACAAGGGTAGAAGAGAAGGAAAGACAAGGGTAGAAGAGAAGGAAAGACAAGGCAAGACAAGAGAGGACAAGAGAAGAGAGACACGGGAAGAGAAGAAAGACACCGGAAGAGAAGAAAGACACGGGAAGAGAAGAAAAGAGAAGTACACAAAAGAGAAAGAAAAAAGAACCAAGAAAAACAAAACGAGAGATATACTTAAGAGGAAGAAAGTAAAGTCGAATCGCGGACAAATAAAAAAAATAAAAGAAAGTGTATCTCGTAAAAAAAGATGGCGACAGAAGAAATGGGTTCATGCCACTTCCAAGGAGATTTTTGTAAGTGAACCCAACTATCTCGCCTCTAATTTCAACTAAACATACCAACTTCATTTGGCACCACACACACACACACCCAACCGTGGGAATTGGATTCACCATAACAGCGAATTGTTTAGTGAAACAAGAAAACTCATCATCGATTTAGACATGGCTAAAAAAAAGTATTTAGATTAGATTCGAACTCGTACATGTTAGAGAGACACCCTGAAGAGATCGATATCATAGATTAAAACTACGGTCAGCCCAGACGTACATTTATCATTATTTATGTTGTAACTGACAATAGAAGCAAACTGAATTGATCAAGAAAAAGTTAAATTGAGACAAGTTATACCAAATGTCAAATTAATCCCTTATCTCAATCAACCATCTTGGCATGCCAGTGACGAGAGATCATGTCCAATTCTGACAAGGAGGTATAGTACATGGTGATGTAGTTTCATAGCTCGCTTAAAAACAGTTATGCGAAATGAAGGATGTGTACCTGTGTTTTACAGATTAGGAAAAAAGCGTTTGACAAAATACGTGGCCAAGAACTGTTGCAATTGCTTAGTAATCATTACATATTTAGGAAGGATATTAGAACAATCCAGAAGCTATCTTGGCTTCAAAATGCTTGCATACGGATAGAAAATGAATTCAGTAAATATACAAAAATAACAGAGGGTGTAAGACAAGGATGTATCTTCTCACCAGACTTTTTCAATCGATACAGTAAGGCAATTCTGAGAGAATTATAAGTTATCAGGATTCGTTATTGGTAGCCACTGTTTTAACATAAGGTGACACACTGTTGATAGACACAGAAAATAATCCACCAGAACTCCTACAAATAGTAGTGATGGAAAGCGTTATAAGGAACTCATTCTCAATTGCCAAAAAATAGAATAAATTTTTGTGAACAAAACGAACAGTCTAACATGAAAATTTAAAATAGGAGACACCAAAATTAAATACACCAACTTAAATATCGGGGTATTGTCTTAAGGGTAGACGGAATGTGTCACACAAAAATCCAAATACTCATTGGCATAGCTAAATATGCCTTCCAAAAGCTAGGCAAAGGATTGTGAAACAGAAGAATTTTGTCATAAACAAAGACAAGAGTACAGAACTTAAGTAATATCAGTTCCCCAATATGGCAGCGAATGCAGAACAATCTCTTCGCAGATGATGAAGAGACTTGAAGCAAGAGAGATGTGGTTCTACAGAAGGATGGCGCGAACAACGGATAACCTACCGAGCGAGCTTGAGCAAATTAATGGCGGAACAGGGTTTAGGAAAATAACAAAAAGACAAAATTTATTAAGTTTCCAAACGACAAGAACTTAGAGAGAGCAATGATCGCAAACGTCTTGAAGAGATATGGCAAATAGAGAAATATCTGCAAAATTCGACCAACGCTTGCAGATTCCATTTTCTCTAAGCGTTATATCAACATGCATCTCCAAAAGACATTTATTTATATATATATATATATATATATATATATATATATATATATATATATGTGTATATATATATATATATATAAACCAAAGGAAAAAAAAAAAAGATTCAGATGCGGAGAAATCTGAGACTAGGAAATGAATGGAGGTTAAAGTGAGTCAAGGAAGAAACGGAAATTGGAACGGAATTCGAAAAGTGAGCGGACATCTTCGTGGTTGTCTCGGCAATCCAGTCGTCGTCGTCGCTGGTGGAAGAGAGACCGATCATGTCGCAGCTGGTCGGTCTGATCGAATAACAACAACAGCTGAAAACTAAGTCCAAGCAAAACTTTTTTTTCTGTCTCAAGTAGTTCTAATAGCTTTGAAAGCTACAATATATTGCAGATATTCTTAGATCGAACGAGAAAGGAAACATAGTTGAATTCCCAAGCAAAAATTTTTGCTGCATAAGATGGTCAAGTAGATTAATAATTCTCTCACTTTATTTAATATATATATATATATATATATATATATATATATATATATATGTCAATTTCAAATAAAAGCAGTTAGTTTTAGGTTAGTATTGAATATCTGAATGAAAATTACACTTTGAAATTTAAAGCAAAACCATAGTCTACGAATTTGCTCTAGAAATTCACAATTACTTCAAGCTTATCATTGTGTACAGATATAGTTTTTTTTTTTTTTTTTTCTTACCCTACATTTCAAGAAGGAAAACACTCAATAAATTTTTTATTTAATTTTTTTATAAACAAAATCGTCTTCAAGTATTAGTAGCATCTTTTTTCGAACGTTCTCCTTGGTCAAAAATTACAAATTTGACATTTCAAATCTGAAGAAAAGAAAAGGCAACAAAAAAACACAAATTCATTTCTGCTGGAAAAATACAGGTTTGTCACATATTCAGTTGTGCAGCAAATACGATGTTCTCGGGGTGTCCTACTATTTTATCTAAGTAATAAATTTATATTATATATATATATATATATATATACATATAAAATGTTCATATGAAATATTATTTATTCCCTTCAGAAATAATGTTGCCGCGAGAGAACAAAATGAATTCCTCTTCTCTGCTGAATAGAGTCACGTATAAGAAGAAAAAAACAAAGAAAAACATGCTATTTTTCATTACTGTCTGCCATTGTGGGGTAAGGTCAAGCAGTGACACAAATTCACTCTGAATACTGCACCACCAACCGTCTATCGCTTACTCATTATCCATGCAGACGACATGCGCTTGATTTATTGGGAGTGGCGGGTTTTTCGTCGTGATGGCTCTTTAATAAGCAGCTGATGCAAGATCGGACTGAATCATAAACTAATTTATTTCTGCGTTTTAGAAATAAGCTTTAAGACTGGACAATGAATCAGTTTTTGTTTGCAATGTTTTTTTTCATCTCATTTACTCAGCAGTTCTTTGACTTTGTTTTTCGTTTCACTTATTTTATGAAATCGCCGTTCTCTAAGTGCATATCTAAATTATTTCGAACGGCCTCGCCGTTGTCGATATCTATTATATAGGAATAAAGTGTCGCTGCCGACACTTCAGTTTGAACATAGATCGCCAGTGAAGAAACACAGGCGACCCCATTATTGGATCGCGTGACCATAGAGGAGACGCATAAGTAGCAAGTCGCGTCACGTCTAATTGATCGTTATTTCTAGTCTATCCTCTATTACTATACGGGCTGCTATTCTCTATCGTATTTCTCTATTCTGATCACTATACGGATTACTATTTGAACAAGTATTATCGAGCAAGTACTATTAGTACAATTTTTATTCGAAGGCGTCTGACACCAGCATTGTTCAACGCCGTTACTAAAGTTTTATCTGCGATTACAAAGTCTCTACCCCAACGAGAATTACAAAAGTAACGACGAGTATTCGTTGGCATCACAAAAGTGGTACCAAAATATTACAGTTGTCAAAATAACTTCAGAATCAAGAGACCTATTCTGAAACATTTCTCATTTAGGAAGCTTAACAATTTCATCAATAAATCTTACTAACGTTCCAATCATTGATGTTTCTGTCTACATTCTCGGTGAAGACGGCATGGTGAAACTCTCAAAATGAAAACAAAAAAATATGAGAATATTAGATGTGTAACTTTGTTAGAAATTAAGGGGTGGGTGTGAGGTTGCTGTAACGGATAGCTGCACGGAATGAGAAATCGGAAAACAGAGTTCGAATTCCAGTCAGGTTCGTTGCATTCACCTTCACGCAATTGCCCTTGGAAATGCTGAGTCAATTTCTTAAAACATCTTTCACACGAATAAAAAGAAATGAAAAATAAATAATATTCTCACAATAAAAATGTTTCGGTTTTAAATAAACCGTAAAAGGCTTATAAAGCGTAAAAAAAAAAAAAAAAAAAAAATTAGGAGAGCTCAAAAAGCTACCGGGGGAAACGATGTAATGGTGTGCTAATTCGAACAATGACAAAACATTATCCTTCAATGACAGCAAATGCCATCTAGCACAAATGATATGAACGAAACGAAGTTACGGATGCTGATTTGATGAAAGTCTTGTCTGCATTTTCCTCCTGTCTTTGATTTAACCGAATCCTTACTGATTATTGATATGGAGAAAGGAGAGAATTATCAAGTGTCGGTTAATCTGGAATATAGCGGAAAGCGTGTATCTTGATTTCTAAGGTCATTGTGTTGATTTGTATATCCTATTCGACCTCTTCTATTCGACACACTAGAGACGGAATAAAAAAAGATTACTAATTACATTTGTCTTCTTTCTCTCGTCTTAGTTGTGAAACGGCAGCAATCATTATTTCTTCTTTCTCTTGTCAGCTTTTGTTATTTCCATTTGATAGTCTGTGACGTTAAAAATAATCTATACCTTTCTAGGCCTCCATCTTCTGTATTGTTTGGAAGATAAAAAAAATTCTTCTAGATAGAAGTGTGTAATTTTATTTCTTATTAGAACGACAGAGAGGTTTTTTCCACTCTCGGGCCCAGAACGACAGAGAGAGGTTATTCTCTTAAGATAATTGGTTGCATCGGCACAAAACAGGAAAGTGTGCCCAGAACGACAGAGAGGTTAAAGTGGCCCCAAACGACAGAGAGGTTTTTTCCACTCTCGGGCCCAGAACGAACGAACGACAGAGGGCCCAGAACGACAGAGAGGTTAAAGTTTTGCACTCTCGGGCCCAGAACGACAGAGAGGTTAAAGTTTTGCACTCTCGGGCCCAGAACGACAGAGAGGTTAAAGTTTTCCACTCTCGGGCCCAGAACGACAGAGAGGTTAAAGTTTTCCACTCTCGGGCCCAGAACGACAGAGAGGTTAAAGTTTTCTCTCAGGCCCCAGAACGACAGAGAGGTTAAAGTTTTTCCACTCCCCAGAACGACAGAGAGGTTAAAGTTTTTCCACTCAGGCCCAGAACGACAGAGAGGGCCCAGAACGACAGAGAGGTTAAAGTCAAAGAACGACAGAGAGGTTAAAGTTTTCCACTCTCGGACCCAGAACGACAGAGAGGTTAAAGTTTTCAAAACGACAGAGAGGTTTTTTTCACTCTCGGGCCCAGAACGACAGAGAGGTTAAAGGTTTCCACGACAGAGAGGTCTCGGGAGGTTAAAGTTTTTTCCCGGGCCCAGAACGACAGAGAGAGGTCAAAGGTTTTTTCCACACGACAGAGAAGTCAAACGACAGTCTTCCACTCTCAGTCTCAGAACGACAGAGAGGTTTTCCACTCTCAGGCCCAAACGACAGAGGTTTTTCCACTCTTGTCCGACAGGATGATGCACCGGTCCCAGAACGTTCTTAATGAAATCATTACTTCGCAAATCTGCATCTGGGCTAATCAAATCACACGGAGTTCGATTACTGTACTATTAAAAATCCTTAAAATAGCCTACTTGTTCCCTGTTTGATTAATAAACCACAATTTACTCACAGAAACACGTTTATTGATAGTCGCTTGTACAATCAAAACATTATTTCAAAAAACGTCAAATAATTTTTCATGTACAATGTAATAGAAGCACGCTCCTACAGTGATTATTTTAGTTTTCAGGTAGGACAAGATGCTCTGAACTTCAATCAATATTAAAATTATACTTTTTACATCGTTTAACGTTACATATAAAATATGGCAGTAAAAAGATGATTTGTTTGTAGTCCTTTATATACGAGGACCATACTAGAAAATTTCATATTTGTCACTAAAAGTCTACCTCATAAAAGATAAGAAATATTAATGAATTAGTCTCCAATATATGCAAATTAACTGAAGCAACCGCTTTAGTTACCTTTCGTTCATTATAACATTAAGTTTTACCTTATTTACGTATGATTTAACTGATCACATCACCCATAAGTACAGTGTAACTTAAAACTAAATATATAGTTTTAATATATATATATATATATATATATATATATATATATATATATGTGTGTGTGTGTGTGTGTGTGTGTGTGTGTGTGTACAAGAATTTTTTTACACGTTTTCAAATTCGTCGAAACTACGTCAAATACATGTACTGTTCCTTGAAAATGTTTCAGGTCATTTTAATCCTTTGTAATTTCTTAATAATTCCAATCTTATAAGTGATTATCTATTCGTGTAGTCTAAATGGCATACTTCAGCCCTATTGGAATCATTTTCACACAATCAACATATCGTTTATCGTTCTGGAAAAGCGTGGAAAATGCGAGACGAAGTCCCAAAATGACCGGAAAAAAGATTTTGGTCGTCACACATAAAGCAAATCAGATTCTCCGTTTTTAAAACAGAAAGCTACCCAATGGATATTCATTATATAATCCTGATTTCAAGAACATAATGCACATTGTTGACATTTTTGTGTGGCTTCCTGTAGCTTCAATAATTGCTTCAATGCGGCTGGTCTGGTAATTTTCATTCTTCTACGTACTTTATACACGTTTGGACTCCTGTAACTGAAATCACCGAGATTCTTCTGATATATTCTGCTCGTTTATTCTGTCAAGATTTGATCCATGATTTGAGTTATAACTGTAATCTAGCCCACATTTCAATACAACAACACATTCATCAAAGAGTCTGTTGTGTTGCATGCAATCTGTGATATGTTATTCGCTAATGCTGAAAGATCTCACCTTCATCCAAATAATCCGCTATCGAATCTTCCTTCAGCAACAGGAACTGTTCAAGCTACCGTAATTTTAACCAATTTTCTTTATCTAATTCTAAAGCATCAAACGCTTGCTCTCGAAACATCAACGTTTTCGTTGTATAATGCGTGTTATTTCGCTTTCCTGGCAGTATTCTGGAAAATTCACAAATATTGGAATTCAGCTACATCTTCGTTTCGTCACTGAATGTGATATTATCCCACATTTCATATCACGCTGACCAATATCAATTTACCTTCAAATACATTTTTTTAAAGCTGGTTTCTTCGTTGAAACGAATATCTTCCTGTTATCTACTGGTGCCAAATTAAATCGGTTGCATTCATGCATCAATTGTCCATCAGTTTGTTTGTTTTTCCACTGAGCTTTTTCCTATCTTGATCAACCTCAATATTATCCTATGCTACAGATTTTGAAAGAGACCATAGTTTGGTCGATTCAAAACACATCCAATGCTTTCAGACATCGAGATTTCCGATATGATGCTTCTTTGCATTTCAAGTTCCTTGGTGATTATTCAAGGGTTCATATTCTTGGCCATTATCATTATCTCTGATTTCTTTAGAAATGTTCGCCATGATTTCAAGTAATTAAAGAATGGAGGAAACTGATTTTTGAATTTATACTACATGTAGGAAAATATGTGACCGGCTTCATCAACTATTTACATTTTGGAGGTGGGACGGAAAAAGGATCTGGTTGTCGATGAGGTAGTTAGGAAAACCATTGTTAACTAGCATCTGTCTTACATTATTGAGTTCTTTAAGGAATAGGGGGTGAGAGGATGACTTCTTGTGTGCTCTTTTTAGGAAATTATATAACTACTATTTTATATCTAAGTGGGCATTCACTCTTAAAATTAAAGTGACAAGCGTTTCTGCTAGGAGTAGGTTTTTTGTATAATGAGGTGGCGAATGTGTTATCACTGAATTCTACAAGAACATCTAAGAATGGGAGTTTATTTTTTTCCACTAAGTTCATGGGTAAAATTAAAGATATTTTTTTTTTTGACATTATTTTGAGATTATCGATTTCTTGATGGATGAAGGTGGAATGGAATTATTTTTTTATACAGAGTTGAGCATTAATCAGTGGTTTTAAAGAGAGGTGGTCGAATAATTTTTTATGGCTATTTTGGGGTGTCTTCTTGCATCTTTTTCTTTAATCAAAATCTTTGCTAAAATATGATAATTTGGTGTGCAAACGACACTAATAAGGTCCAACTTTTATCTGTAGAAATCACAATAAAATGTATCCACTTATAAGATGACATTTAGAAATTAACCCCACTTTTAACCTGTCTATTATTTTTGCACAAAAACGTATACATATTAGGGGGAGTATATATTGGAAAAATATCAACTTACGAACTTCTTTGATTCAAAAGGTGAGTGTATTTTTGTATAAAATGTTTTAATATTAGAAATGCATTCTATCTTTCATCCGTAACAGTTATTTCTTTGTTTTTTTTTCTGACCCGAAAGAAAATTCAGGTAAACTGCAGATTGAATTCGAAAATAATGATTCAAATTTTCAATAAATTATCGGATTTTTTCGATAGCTTGAAATTATAAAAAACGCCGATCTAGCAAGAAATGTTTTTTTTTTTTTTATCTGTAACAGGTCTGGTGAAATAACAGAACATTTTTGTATTTCAAGCCAAAAGTCATGTAATTAACATATATTACGAGTATTAACATATTTCAGAATCACTGATAAAATTTCCAATTCCAAGAAAGTTTTCGTTAAAATGTGTCTTCACCAACCTCTGACATTATTACTGGGGAGTCATATTATATACAGATTCCAGTATTTCCTAATATATTTATCTGTGCCCTTAGCAAATTAAGAATTTTTTCATAGTTTGAGTCAGATGTTGAAAGTTATCGTCAATCACGCAAGTATTTTATCCATTTTAATTTACTGTGAATGAAAACTTATACGACCAGCAACTATCTTGACAAAAATGACTTGGTATTTTTTTTTGTTTCGATCTTAATTATTGCTTTTTTAAACGATGCATTTTAGAAAAAAAAATCTTCGCTCTGAAGAGAGGAATAAATAAAGCCTTAAATATCGCTAAATTATATTGTAATTATTCGGTTCACCCACCGCAAAACTTCCATTAGCTTGAAGGCATTACGTCATGTATTAGGTTGGTGCAGAAAGTAATGTCGTTTTCTCTTTTGAAGTTGAACTTCAAAAAACGACATTATTTTTGCACCATCCTAATACTTGTGTTGATTTTCGATAACTTTTACTTGTCTTGTTATTATCTTCAATATAAAATAATATAGCTGTATTGAAACATAACTAAATAGCAGCAGTGAATGTAATTAATGCAGCTATATATATATATATATATATATATATATATATACAAAGATGGTTAATAAAATGTATTACGCCAGCTCAGTATTTTCCAATACTGAAGGTATAAAATGACAAAACAATTTCAAGATATATATATATATATATATATATATATATATATATATATATATTGTCCCAAGCATGACAGTAAAGCCACTGAGACAAAGGGAATGAATGTGTGAAACTGGTTGTGTAAGAGTTAGAAACAGAAACATTGCCAAGGTGCAAGAACATTGGAAAGAAATCAGGAAGACAGTAGAGAACGATTGGCATAAGATTTAAAAATTTTAAGATTAAAAGTTGGTTGAAGAGCAAGGGGCCGCAAAGGAAGATCCACAAGCGACAAATGCGAGAACAAGAAAATGTTAGCATAGAATTTACTCCTACAACTAGCCAACTCAACTGCGAATTGATGGGACTTCGTCACTAGTCCCGTACTGCGCCAAAATTAAAAAGAGTCTTGGCACCGTAGCAAAGATCTCGTCCGAACAATTACCATGAAAGTATTTTTTTTAGAAAAGGCACGTTCAAGCAACCTTACTGCGGTGTGGAAGAGACTGAAGCCGAGACGCCAGAACATGGTCAATAATATTGCTGATTCTTTGGATTTTATCAAGGAGCTCTAGGTCAGTAGCGAGGGAACCGGATCATATTTGCCAACAATATTTTAAGCATGAACTAATGGTCGACTTATATATATGTAAGATAGATACTCGATAGAAAATTTTCTAGTACGAACCAACTAGCTGACCTTGCAATGGGTTCAATATAGTCCTTCCACTTCATGTTAGCCGAGGACGTTAGCCCGAGAAGACGCAAAGTGTCATTCTCCTGGAGGTTAGCATCAGCAATGCTAATAGAAGGCAGAGACGAGTCTCTCAGATGATTAATAGAGAGCAGTTTAGTTTTGTTAGTTAAATTTAACAATCCATCCTTTGCCTGAATTAACAACAGACTGATGGTCGTCTTGGATATAAACTGCCATTTTGTCATGATCAAACTGATTAGATTTACTATCGAGACATGGTGTAAATGGTTGCGTCATCAACGTAAACACCAAGTTGAGAGCTTATGCCATCGGAAAGGTCACTAATAAGTGAAAAAAAAATAGAATAAAGTATGGAGCAATGAGGAATACTTGAATTAAGTACGAAAGGAATTGGAAGAGTTGGCGTTCAGGATTACTTGATTGAGTCAGTTTAAAAATGTGTCCGTAATTTTTCAGCTTATGGAGAAAAAAAAAAAAAATATATATATATATATATATAAAATTGCTAATTTCAACAGATATTTTATTCTATTATACAACTTTCTGAATATGTTGTTCATCGAAACCAAACTTCTGGAATAACTTTCTCATGTTCATGGCTTTTTTTTTTATTCGTTACATCCAGCTGCATTATCAACAAATAGATGTTGTCAGTCTGGTAGAGAATATTTTGTTAGCGAAATCCTTGAAGTTGGGGCATTTATAATTATTTTAAACAAGTTTTATTAAATTTAACCAATATGAGTAGTATTAATTTTTTTCTTTTTTTTTCCAAAATTAAGTGTTAGTGAAAGATTTCACAACATTTTCATATTTTTTTTCATTTCAGCGTTATGTTCCAAAAAGATTATGATACTCTGAAATCCTTCACTGCCTCTGAAATTGAAAAAAAAAGCAATAAACAAATTGAACCAACAGATTATTCCGGTTCAATTCAATAAAACTTGCTACACACACATACATGTGCGTGCCTGTGAAAAGCGTATTAAGCAACAAGGCCCCAATCCTTTAAATACAATTTCTACTCTGAGCGCATCGCTGTAGATAAGGGCTGAGGCATGAAAAAAGATTTCGGCTAATTCGTCAAAGCTTACTCGATATTAAAAGAGAGAAACCAATGCGGGAAAATGCCGAGATGATAAAGCTTTAAAAAATGCCGAGAGCAAAAGTGTCCGTTTCGATTCTCTTACAAACCAGATGAATTCCTGCCAGGCAAATAGGTTAGGATTACTTATATTTGAATCTTTATCTGCAGTTTCAGTTTTTTTTTCTTTTGAATACAGGTGAGTAGAAATCTTAGAAGAACATCGTTTAATCTAGTGTAAGAATTAAAAAAAAATGAAAATATACTTGTTTGAATAATTTCTAACGTCTTCTTAAACATTATATTGGGTTGGTGCATAATTATCAGGCGTTTTTAAACAATATTTATTATGACAAAAAGAAAGGTAATCATTCAACAATAACATTTTAAATGATTATACGAAAGCGTATGATTATCGAAATGCATTTTGATAACCTAAAAATAAAATATTTTTTATTTAAAAAAACTGAACGGAACAGAAATTTTTATTACATAACTCGCCTACAAAAACGCCTGATAATTATGCACCAACCCAATATAATTATATTGATATTTTCAAATTTCTAACAGCTGTATCATATGTAATTGAAAAGTCACATATCTGCTTAATACCTACTGATGTTTTATTACATCTATTTAAGAGTAGGCTCGTAAATGCCATACATCCAACTATGGTTTGGATGCTTCTAAACGAGCATACCTTTACTTTAGAAGAGCAATATCCATTTGAAGACGCAATGAAAATTAGTGTGATATCTCATTTTCAACATGGCTGCTTGTTTTCGAGCATGCTCGTATATAGTCGACCATGTGTTTTTCATCAACACCCACAGAACAAAATTGTGGTTTATATTGTAAATATGCCGAGCGGACTTTAGACTTAAAAACCGCTAGGTCCATATGCAGGTTTCAATTCAAAGATGTCTTCTCTTTCACCGCATGAAAAACACTGCTGGAGAGTCCCCTCTATACTGTTAGCACATTGTAAGGAGAAGAGACGGCTTCAAAGCTACTTGGGCAAAAGTTAATTCAACCATCTTGACTGAGATTCGAATTCGGCTCGACAATTTCTCGTTATCAGCCTCTGATCATTGCGCCACCTGCACACCCTATCCTTATTCATAGGCGTTAAAAAGAAATTCTCAACATAGAAAATAACTAAAAAAAAAAATCACATAAAAACTGTAAAAGGTTAAAGAAAAAAAAAAAGAAGCAGAGTTTAAAATTTTCCCCAATATTTTGACGGGACTATTACTAGCAACTATTGCGTGATTAGTGACAGGTAAACGGTATCATGTTTTCTCAGGTAGATTTTTCAGTAACAAAAAGGCGCGTGTGTGTAGATAGCAAGGTAGGCAGGTATAACAGAAAGTGCCTACCAATGATCTTTTCACTCAGAGTAAGGTGGTAAAGCCACTAAGACGCAAGGAGTTTCTGAGGTGAAAGAAACCGAAAAAAATTATAACATAAAAATTAGTATCAAAGGAGATAGATGATGATTGACATTGCATTTAATGTTTTGAATCAGCTAGAAGTCTGAGAGAAGAAAACATTAGCATAGAACCTACGGTTACACTTACCAATTCCAAGAGAAATATGATGACATCTAATTGCCAATCTAGAACTGAGGCTTATTAAAATACTTATTAGGAGAAATAAACTTTATTTCTAAGTAGTATCGTACAATCTAAACAAACAAACAAAAAAAAAAGAATTAATCTTATTTAAGCTTTTTTTTTTACATCCAATGTGTCCTAAGTTACTGTTGTATCATTAAGAGGAGACGCAGAGTGTTTATCTGTACTCATGCGATTTTTTTAACCAAAAATTCCATTGACGAGAACACCAGTTATTTTTATAAAAACATTACTTGCGAATGATGACTATGATTATCAAAACTATATGGATGTTCATATTTACTTAGGGAGATCAATTATCTATCTTAACACATCATCATGAGTAGCACTATTTCCATATGCACGCGGAGGAGTACTGAGAACTGCTCACTTAAAATAAATATCACTATTTTGATGTTTGGTCATTTAAATACCGATTGTGTGAATGATCCGAGAGTCTGAGCAACGATGAGGTTTTGGAACAAGGAGGAAGCTTATACTTAACATCAAGAAGAGGCAGCTGAAATTCCTGGGACACGCAATGAAAAAGGACGGCTTGGAGAATCTGATACTCACAGGTCGAATACAGGGAGAGAGAGATTAGAGAAAGCAACCAATGACTTAATTGCGGACTTAAGTGGATGACAGAGTGGGGCCTGGGCGAAGTAGCAAAGGGACAAAACTTATTGAGGCGATCATGGGTATCCAATTCTCCCTGTCTCTTGTAGCTACAACGGATAGGGATAAGTGGAGAGCCATGATCGCCTATATGCTGGATGGACACGGCACATGACAAGAAAAAAGAAAAGTGGGTCGGGCAGATAACGTCTCAGTTTTTTTTTTTTTTTTTTCGAAGTAATCATCAGTTCATTAATATTTATTTATTGTTTTAGAAATAAGCCAAAAACATAGACAAAAAATAAAAATAAATGAAGAAAAACGAGAAAGATTTCGTTACGTTTTTTTTTTTTTACCTAGAAAAATATATTTCTGCAACCGAGCAGTTTTCTGAGGTGATTACAGTGACGTGCACTAATGCAATTCCATGATAGACAACTACCTTCTAATTGTATTAGATCGAATTTATGACTTGTAGTGAAGACTCTTATTGTCTACCTGCGCCAGCAAAAAGGTATCAGCTGACAGTAATGTCATGGGGAAATGGCACAGATGTGGCTTTAAGAAAAAATAAATAAATCAGGAGAAAGACCTAACGTTCGTCAAATATGCCAGCAAGTTGCCATCATAACAAAAAAAAAACCTTACATTTTCTTCTTCGACTTTTGACACACATTCATTACTATATATATATATATATATATATATATATATATATATATATATACACACTTTTGTTCTCTGTATTGGATCAGAGGCGTGTCTTCAGTCTCCACCAAACAAGTTTATTGACATACGACTTAGAAGTAAAATAAATAACTGACAAGTGCGAGAAAATGATCACTTTATTAGTAAAAATTATTGTTTTCTTTTTGACAAGGTATACAGTTATATATCCACCATCAAGGGATTGTGTAAATCAGACAGGTTTTTCAAGATAAAGGAGAAAATTCGTTAAGACATTTATAGCGGCTTGTGGCAAATCTAAAAATAAGTATCTACACTCTTGCATCGTTCGACAACAATAAAAGTAATCTCAGGACATTTATATGTTTACATCGCTGCACAATAAGAACACATCGTAAATGGGGGGAAATTTTAGTTGTCAGTGTATAAGTTAGTGTTTTCTTTTTACTTTTGAATATTTATAATTTTTCTTTGGAAAAACTTTTACAAATAATTGCCCGAATAGAAGAGAACAAAAAGTACAGTAAAAGTTCTATTGATATTTAATAATCTTAGTTTAGACTGGCTGGAGAGGCAAACTAGTACAAGTTAAAATTGCTTTCCACCTATTGTAAAAATACAGATGATCTACGAATTTGAAAAATCGTTAGTAAAATTGTAGATCTTATATGAGCCCAATGTCTAACTGGTCGTTGTAGTATTTAATCAATAATTTTAACATAGTTTTAACTTACAAGAGACTACAAGAGAGCCCTACCCCCACATAAGGAAAAACAAAACTTTATCAGTTACAAGCTAAGTTACCTAGTATTTTAGTATCTGACCGATTAAATATGTAAATATAAAATGCCCATATTTTTGCAGCTCGATAGAAAAGAACCATTAAGAAAATTGACAGCAATACCGCTTTTCAGACAGAAAATATTAGACAAACAATGTAACAAGTTCAAAACGAATATAAATAGAATATAACAGAACGGGATCAGTCACTTAAACAGAACTTAACAAAACGTGCTCGAATATATACAAGATGGAAATGATTGGATCACTAAAAGAGAATAATTTTTAGAAAAATAAAAATAAAACACTCATAGCTTTCCAATCCAATCCGAAGCCCAGCCAGAGTGATAATAAATGCAATCTGCTCAAATTCTAAACTGCCACCATGGTGGCTGTTGGTCTAGGATAATTCTTTGCGTTTCACATTCTATCGAATGGGGGAAATGCCAAGACAACTTGATACATTTTATCCTTAGTCCCATCTATATAAGTGATTCTAGCTTGAAACCCGGTCTTGAGCCATATTCCGTTCGAATGACTATGCTGATAAATAGCTACTCTCTCGGACACATATATCTTAAGAGATCATGCCATTCAATGAACTATACCGAATATAATAAACGTAAAGATAAAAAAAAAAACGTCAACATCTTTCAGGTGCAAACAGTCAAAAAACAAACGATCAGAGAAGGAATTCTGACAACAGTGATGTGAAGCTTAGAATAATGTACAGAGTTCAGGTGTACTTAGCCTGCATTTTAGTGAAAAACTTAAGTTACTTCTGGTTTAAAATAAAGAGTGAAATAATAAAATACAATATAAAATGTGAAAAGACGGATAAATATCTTCACTTTGCTATACTGCCTAAATATATCTGAAAATGAAGTTTGTGTCAGTCTTTACCGTAGTGTTAGAAACGGTTTCAAAGTACAAAGCCAGATGTCAGGCTTACTGAAAAGATCTAGACTACTAAGGAGTGGGTTGAATTATTGAATCATTATACGGCCGCAATATAATCTGTTTTAATCCCTAAGAAAAACAATAGTCTCTAGGACTTTAGTCAGCTTCTTACTTCCATGTGGATGCCATGTTTAACAGCTAATAAATAAAATTTCACCTATAGTCATTGTTTTTCTCAAATCGATGGCTAAAGGTGGCTTCGAGCGAATAAAGCCTGTTGTTCTTACTGAGGACCATGCTCGGTTGAAAATCGTGGAATGGTCCAAAAGAATCACAGATAATTATACCAGGTAACAGAAACCACATCTGAGGTGACTTATTCACATCTGAAATCACAAAGACTATAAATAACTACAGTTATTACTCATGAGGTCGTTGAGTACATACTATCTTTCGTGAGTCACTAACACTACACGACAACATCATTTGACGACTTTCAACAACAGCAGAAATTTAAACTGCCATCACATCAAGGTCTAGGAAAGAATAATGATTGATCAAGATGCTGACGTTCTACACAACTAAAAACAAGTTGAAGAAAATATCGGCTGTACGGGAAAAAAGCAATAACAATAACGAGATTTGCGAAAGGTTTTTCCTCAAACATTATTTTAATGGGAGGATTTTATCTATTTCAACCGACGGTAGTAATCGCTGCTCGATCAATGAATGCTGAAGGTGTTTCATCATAAGGCTAATATTTTCCATCAGGAGTGAAATCATTCACCCGCTGCAGGTTAGAAAAAACAAGATCTGTCTGATAGTTGATTTCCAGGCTCCAGCAAATCACGGTAGAAAATGGAAATAAATGTTAAAGAGGGAGAAAATAGGGAGCTTGTGAGAGAACTATATATATATATATATATATATATATATATATATATATATATATATATATATATTAGATAGATAGATAGATATGTGTGTGTGTGTGTGTGTAGTTGTTACTGGAGCAAAGAAACTGTCATAAACACTCAATGAAAAAAAAGGATTCCAAAATTGGAATCGATACAATCTATGCTACATTATTAATATAGCAGCTAAAATACCGAGGAATGTCCTTCAGAATGTAGGAGACTTGCTGTCACTTATTCTGTGATACGTACTCAGTGAATGAAGAATAAGTGTTCTCGTTTTGAAAGTACCCACAATTAACGAAAAAAAATATTAAGCATACGAATCGCAAAGTCATCAAACATGCCAAATAGAATTCTAAGACTATATGCCAAAGAAAGAAATGTAGATTTTATAGCGTTCTACCTTATTATTCATATTATGTTATTGATAAAATAAATAGAAAATCAAAATGCATAACACTATTGTATTAATTTCTCTATTATTCTTGCATCTGAGGACAAAAAATGCCGACGGGCTTGAAAACTCAAAAGCTTACTTGCCGTATAAAATATAAACATTCTTGCCCAGAAGTTGTTCCTTGTTCGACAATCTCTGATCAAATTGGATCTTATTCAGAAACCTCTAGACAATCGCTTCCTTGGAACTAGTAAGTTAATGGAAGTCCGGAATTGTAGAGAGGAAACATGAGCCTACTTCCTCGTCACGATGTTCCGTTCGTGGTGATGGTTCCTTCCTTGATAATTCACAAACTTCCGCGTAGTCCATATTTAACCTATATGCTGCAAATCTTCTGCTATTGGGTAACCCACGGCTAAGCTCTGATGTACTTCAAATGTCCGCCTTTATTTTGTATTGAAGGGCGTGGCTCATCGAATAGTGATAGTTTCCCTTAAGTGGGTTAGAACATGATCAAAGCTCCTATTGGAGGCCGATAAAACTGGTTTCTCAAATGATTGTCTTATTCTCTTAAATATCCATACGTTGCTAAATTATATATATGTTCCTAGAAAGATTAATAGTACCGTAAATTGCGACATACACGTCTAGTTTTCAAGACTAAAAATCCTTCCAAAACTCGGGGTCGACTTATATGACGGGTATAAATTGTAAACCTTTATCATCGTGTTGTAAACAATTGGGACAGCGCTCTTATTTATTGTACACCACTTACCGTACCTCCAGCACGCTGCCAGAAATATAACCCATTAAAACATGTGTTTGGGAAAAATATTTACCATATTAATACAGAAATTTATACGAAATACTAAAATAGTAACACAAATTAAAGATTCTATTTATGCTACATTATTTGTTTGTTTACGTCACATGGATGAGTGATAATGTGTTTTACAATAACATTGGATACATAGCAATAGAAACTACCTAGTATGTGTAATCTACAGTATTAATATTTTATAGGTGAGAGATGGACTTTAATACTTTTCAGTAGACCTGACACATTTTAAGTGTTCATCAGGTTATAGCGATACAATATAGGCACCCACTGATGTGTGTTGTAGGTCGGTTGTTATACAAAGCATATAGAAAGATAATACGGTTAGTGTCTTAATGTGTATGTATGTATAACTGGCCACTCGTATTCGAGGAAACCTGTCTACTCTTTAGCCGATCCCTATTGCTGACACTTGCTCAGGCGCATTTGTGTTTATTCAACACCCACAGAGCCCACTTGTGGTTTATAATGCAACCATGTTAATCAAACCTTAGTTACAGTTTCTGGGAAAGAGCGTGTTATCTAGCGTTATCAACAATTTCAACAAGGCCTCGGTCACTTGTGACTTCGTACTAGCACAGCTATCGAAAGCAACCAAGGGTTCCGTCTACCCAATTTCACTAACAAGGGTTGGGTTAACCCGTAGTATGGCTTTCCGGCACTTTCCAAAGGTGACACACGCTGGGATCGACCCCTCCAGTCCGATAGCATCAGGGCGTCTCTTTCCTTACAAATCAACCATGGTGAGATTCGAACCTGTGTCTTATGGTCAGAATGTGAACGTTCTAACCACTCGTGCCCATATAGTGTTTTAATATACAGGTAAGTGGTATGGCCTAACCTAGTTTAACACAGATTATCGTATATTATAGTCTAAATTCATTTAGTGTTAGGCCTAATTTTGGGGACACTTATGTCTAGAGGTCGACCTATACAGTAGATATAAGCCTAACTGAATTTTTAGATAAGAATATTCTGATCGACTTCTAAGACAAACTTTTCGGTATTTTAATTTAACTAAAAATATCCTCTTTGAGGTTAAGGTTTTGTGGTAGCCATGTTAACCAATTTATAAATTACGTCGAATAATTCTAGAGATAAAAAATTCAAGTTAATGAATATTACTCGTGTACACAAATGACAAGGGATTTTAATACTTTTTTTTAATTATTAATCTATTTTCATTTCTTAATGGAATTTAATTATTTTATCATGTTTGATTTCTCGTATAGCGTCCACTTCAGGTTTGCCTGTATATCCTCTTTTTCTATAAAGCATTGTTTTTTTTTTTATATATTTTAGTTTATTTATTTTTACAATCTAATTTTCTGTGAGTATTTAGTGTGCTAATATGCTTATGTTATGGTCGATAAAATAAGGATTGAGGAGGCGTATTCAAAATCCGCCTACGTTTGCTTATTCGCAGCGTGCCTTTTGGGGAAAGTATTCATCTATATGATCTCCATCGAACTAAGAGTTAAAAAATTGAGAAATCTCGGATCTTTAATCTTAGGTGTGAGCCAGTCGAGAAGAGCTACTGGAAATTAAGATCATGGGTGATGACAAAGGAAAACTAGTTCATTACCTTTCAAAAAAGATCATAGAAATTTACATATATAAAAAAAAAGAATCTGTAGACGGATGTAATTTCCCATGTGCTGAAAGGATGATGACATTCAAAAATTATCCTCTATTTTCCTAACAAGATTCTGCGAAATTTTTCATACAAAATCGATAAAATTTGTCCAATCTCAAAAGTAATACCAAGTACAGATTATTTAGTATCGGTAACAGAAACTGTATCAAGTTATGATCAGCACATAGTTTCCGGAAAGGCTTGCGCCCAAATTCCCTGAATCTATTACTTCTGAAAACAATTGCCGTTTCATTCCCGGTAGAACATTCAGCATTTATCTTATAGAGACATATATCGCCCTAAGTTGGGCGAATTTCTTTGATAATTTTCAGGGATATGTCATTTTTATTTGTGCTTATTTCATCTTCATGATATTCTTTGTTTTTCGCATATTGGGGTTGTTTTGCATTTTACAAGTGTTACTTAGGGACCTAATTTTTATGGTCCAATATCCTCGCACCACAGTTAAGGTCCAAGGTTAGAACCAAGAAAGAACAACATGAACACAAGAGTAGAATAACAAAGATATATTACAACAGAAATATAGTACAAGAAGTTGAATGTGTTAGTAATGACTGTCCGTCTGGTTTAGAGTGAACTAATATTGTCTCGACTCGTTACACCATTCATTCGGTATCTAGCCACACCACCCACAAGGGTTGCATGTGGCACAAGGCCGAGTTTAACGTGAGTTTCCCGAGCCTGTAGGCTCGGCCAAAAATATACCCTTTGAACCCGCCTAGACGGGTTCAGGGCCTGTCTACCTCCACGGACGAACCCTTCCCTTCGGCAAAGCTTCGTCCGTGTTCCTCTCTGCCAAAGCAGAGAGTTCAACAGTCATTATACCTCTTGAGTAGCACAGTATTTATAGAGTCAGGAAGAGTCCATTATCGTTATAGGTAAGTTCCCATAACACTAATAAAAGTGGATGTGTTAATAATTAAGTGGGAAGAATGTTTCCCTAGCGTGTAATAAACAGGAATGCTAATAAATGAGTGAGCGGAAATCATTTTGAAGGAATAAAAAATGCGAAATTAATAAGATGATTGGTCTTTCGAAAACCAAAGTTGGCACAATTTCCTCGAAAATTTAAATAAACGTCCCCACAATCTATTAGACCCCTAGCTTGCTTCCCTGCGAATATAACCACAACACCAATCGCCATCTTCCGCTTCCCTGAATCCTTGTTTTTTTTTTTTCTTTTGGTCCTTTCATCCCACTGGTCCGCTCATTGTCTTTCACTCCCAAAAACCTTTTGTGTCTCAGTACCATTATCACTTTGCTTGGAGTGAAATAATTAAGAAACAGAACAGTGTTAATATGAAGAAAGAAACTGCAACTGATTTGACTTCCTATCATCCTTCCTTGAAAAATGCAGTGATACCAATCCGGTTAGATGGATCAACCACCAGAGGAAGTTTTATCTAGTCAAACAGCAACGGTTATTCTAGCCAGATATTCCCTAGATTACCATCGTCTGTCATGTGAAAGTATAGCTGAATCCTTTTGCCCAACTTTCCGAAGGAAAGCATTTCATTATTAATTTTGAATAATTTATAGAATCTTTGGAGGTACACGTAGACAGAACTAGACAAATGTGAACAAAGACAGATACTTAGATCCATAAATATAAATAAAGTTTAGACAAACAGATACTGTACACTTCCAAACTTACAATAAATATTTGCCATAGACCAAACGTCTTTAAAAGCGCAGCTTCTAATCGGATAGGATTTCTGAATATCAATAAAATCTTACAAATATTGAGGCTCTCAGAATCGTTCGTATATTTATATCCACCAAAACGGTGAATGGTTTACAGAACGCAAAAATCCCTCTCTCTCTCATTATTATATATATATATATATATATATATATATTATATTATATATATTATTAGTTATATAAGTAAAAAATAAACATGCCAAAATGAACACGAAGGAAAATCTCCATTCTGTTAAGAGCCCAACTCATGTAGAATTCGAACTTACTTTTTATGCCTCTAAGCTGAATGCTATCTGTTTTAATCTCATAATGGATAAGAATGTTAAAGAAATATATTAAGCATAAAAATGTTGATATAAAACCAGGTAAATCTTCCCCTGGTATTACAGATTAACCACTGCGAATATAACAGAATCGGAGTTTAAAATAAACACGGCACAAATTGTGTGTATCTCTCAATCAGCTTTGAGGAATATATAGACCTATATATAGTCCCATTTATATAGATCTATATATTTAACATCTTCGGAGTGACAGAGATTATTCTACGAAAAATGTTTTACGTCTGTATTCTTACTCCAACAATAAATAAGATATTAAGGATTGTAACGATTGTATTCGAGTAACTGACGAGGTATCTGGAGAGTAGTCTTTTTAAACTAGGTTTTCTGACCAGGGAACTATACAGGAAAACATTATTTTATCAATAACATAATTACGCAGAACAAAGTAAAAATACTGGATAATATTACAAAGATCATTTATTTTATCAAATAAAATTAGATATTTTGGGCATTAATTTATTGAACAATATGTCTTCTGTCACCCTTCAAAAAACTTCAGTATTCCATACCGATAGAACTTTTCATTCTGAGAAAAATAACTCAACTGTCACCGCTTTTTGCCGTATTCAAGGAAGCTAAAATTATCTTAATTCTGTAAAAATGTAATGAAGTCTAACCTAAAGGCCAGTATTAGCTCAATATAGTAGATTAGATTTTAAAAAATTCCAGAGACGCTGAACAAATTTTTACAAAATATTGGCATAAACTGAGCCTCTTACACTCTAGCCCCTTACCTTGATTGGCTCTCGGGCCTTGTACAGAATGAAAATTATTCAAAAAGAAAATTATTAAAACGCTACACTGAAAGAATATCTTTTTTGTTGACTAATTCTAGGTGTTGCTGTTTAATTCAAAACATTGCATGTCCGAAACCATCTTCACCCAGAATTAACTCCCTGCCCCCCTCTCGTATGGTTGGTAGTGGTGGTTCATTTTAGCTGACGCCATACCTCTTGGATTCTTCAGTGTTGCAAATTCCTTTTTTATTACTTGCCAATCGCCATTTATTTTAATTTGCCTGGCACGAAATGTTATAAACCCCTTTTTGCATATTTGATACTGCACAATATCTTAATGAGATATCCAAATCTTAAAGTTCACTTTTCTTTAGCTTAAAAATCTTTCAAAGAAAAAGAAAAAAATCAAACTCTCAAAACGTGACCAAGTGATCTTTTTTAAATAAAGTTAGAAATAAATACTAATATAATCTAATGATAATACCCAAACCAACATTTTCGCCAACATTATACTGGAATAATATTAACTCGGAGAAGACCACAAAATAGAGCGTTCAATATATGAGCTAGAAAATAAAAACATCAAAATCAAGCAGGTACTAAGAATTAACTGCCTTGCTTGTGCAGCAATATACGACAGAAAAATGTTATACGGAAATCCAAAAGCGTATTGAAATAGACATTAGGCTATCTTTCGCAAAGGATTAAGAGATCTGTCGATATTTCTGAAATGAGGTATTATGTACACTATTTAAATTATTCGGACTATTGTCCCCATCTTTGTCGCCATATTTATCACAACATTTCGGCCGTTGTACGCCGCAGCCTTCTTCGGGTGGTTGGAATGTCGAACTGAACCCTTTATTTCGCTCACTGGGGTAGACTGTTCTCGTTCTATGTACCATGTTTAATGGATGCCAGTTATCAGTTATCTGCTGTTAATTCCCCTCTACAACTTCTCCACCGCCTTAAACGGTTATTGAACTCACACACTTTGGGTCCTGTCACTGGATCTAACCAACGCCTTTATCCACTGTGCCATGTGTCTTTGAGAGTGTGAGATCAATACCCAATTAAGGCAGTGGAGAACTTGGAGAGGAAAAATAACATTAAACATGGCGCGTGGAACTAGAACAGTCTATCCCAGTGAGCGAAATAAAATGGTTCACTTCGACATTCCAACCACCTGAAGAAGGCCGGACCGTACAATGACCGAAACGTTGTAATAAATATGGCGTCAAAGATGAGGACAATAGTCTGAATAATATGAATAATGTATTAAGAGATATCAAATGTTTTAAGAAACAAACGAAAGTGTGTCAAGTTACTAGTCCATGATTATCCTCCTATATAGAATTAAATTCTCTACAATTCGTTTTACAGAGTTTTTTCAAAATGATTTCACCCCAAGCAATGCAATAAAGTCATTAAGACACAAGGGGTTACTGAGTATTAGAGAATATGAGAAAAATACTATCAAAGAGAGAAAAATAAAAGGACAGGAATTTAGAAGGCAGAAGATAACGACTGACATTGCATTTAAATTTTTCAAGATCAAAGTTAACTCAAGCAAGCAGCCGAAAGAAAATTTCACAAGCGAGAAATACAATAGAAGAAATTGTCAGCATAAAACTTACGGTTACATATAAATTCATAAAGTCGGGTTATCATCCGAGGAAGTTCAAAACAATTACCACGAAAATATTTATAGAAAAAGCACAAGGAATCTACGTTATGGTGGTAGGTGAGTGTCTAAAGTCGAGGTGACAGTTTAGTATTAATAACATTGTAGTTTCTTATTTAGATTTTATGAAGAGACAGAAATTAAATGAGATGTGGTTGGATAAACGGATGGTAAGAACACGAGAGACTTAAAAGAATAAGAAAAAGTTTTAAAGAAAATGGCAGCTAAAAAGATAGTTTAAGTCAATTGAAATCAATGGAAGAAATTAAGATGAAATTAATTTTATGCGAATCGATGCCAGACCAGAGTCTATAAAGAACAGGGAAGAGTTGTTAATTGTCGATATTGAAACAACTGGATGTTTCCAATAAGAACATAAGCTGCTACATGAAAGACACATGGTTGTAAAATACGACATAATTAGGGAAACCTCTAAGTAATGTTCGCAGCAAGAATTTTAAAAAAATAAAGGACATGGAAATCCTGTCTGACGCATGCGCAAAATTAAGCAGAGTTTTAACGTTAGAAAAAGCAAACGAAAATGCACTAGTATTGCATTTTCTTCGTTTATTTTTCTGAAGAATTCTACAACTTCGCTATTTTCGGAATATCTGGGATTAAGTATTTTTCTTCAGGATTTTTAGCACTTTAAATACAAGATTTCAGTTTATGTATTTAATATTTTTACATTATGAAAAGTTCCAATAATATATCCCACACATCTTAAGAACTTTTTTTCTTATTTTAAACAACTTTCAGTCGATATATTCATTGGGCTTCTTGTATTTTCTGAAAACATTGAGGTTTCAGACAGTACCTTATTTCTTCTTTTGAACACACTACTTCAGTTGATATATCTTTCTATCTATTAGTCTAGCAAGGAATCAAAGTACATTATGATGAGAACTGATAGTTTCTCCAAGATAACTTTTTTCCAAGTGAAAACCAAACGTTATTTTTTATTTCGATCACATTTTTAGGACAAACGGAAAGCAACGTATAAAACAATTTCTAAAAACCGAATGATCTATAAAACACCGGGAAACGGGGAAATACACCAGTTTCGATTGAATTAAAACAACAAAGATGGAAACGCCAGTCCGAAAATTCATTTCGAATACCACAGATATTTGCCAGTGAAAAACATAGATCGTAAGCAAAACTGTTTTTCATCAATTCCACCAATAACCGATAATTTGATACCATGTCAATCAAATTATAGTTTCGTAGATTTCCAAGTGTAAGGCTAATGAAATACCACGCTTCTTTCGTCATACAATCGAATCTGTCCCTCTTCCAACACTCTCGAATGATCGACCTGTGAAGACAATTGAGAAGGGGATTTACAACATAAGGGGTCCATTCGAATCAGCGGTATTCGTGCGATATCAATAGCGCCATTAGTTGTTGCTAAGAAGCCCTCACCGGTTTCAATAAGAATAAGCTAATTCATTCAAAGATTACAATCACCCCAATCAAAGACGTTTTCTATTTAGATGTATCCAGTTCGCATGCAATTAGCTCACAACCCCGTCTCCCGTAGCCTCAGATGGTGACGTAATTGCTACATCCTTTGTTAGCGATGTTGCTGGAAATTATCTTGCTTTTAATCAAAAAATGTATAAACTGATGCCAATGCGACGGTCATAATTACTTATTAAGCTCTTTCTGAACATTCGGATTTCAGTTTGTAATGGTTTATTATTTAAGGGATGGATACCATCTCATCTGTTGGATATTTGTATATAAAAGACCAAGGAGTAATAGTTTCTATCCAAGCCATGAAATATATTTTGTTTTCATATTTCTATTTAAATAATCCGAAAAAATATTAATCTCCTTCCTTTGAATTTTTCTATTTGGAGAATAATCATTAAAGTTTGTTTTTTCTTTAATTAAAAAGAAAAACAATAAAGCCTATTTTAAAAGAAAAACATCAAACATTTTGCTAATTATTTACATTATTCGGACTATTGTCGTCATCTTTGTCGCCATATTTCTTACAAAGTTTCGGCCGTTGTACCCTCCGACCTACTTCAGGTGGCTGGAATGTCAAACTGAACCCTTCCACTCTGTTAAAAAACATGCAATGATAACAGCAAAAATTGCAATATGTGCACTGGTAAAAAATGGTTTCTGAAGACATTAGTTTCATAATACCAAGAAATTCATACACAGATTTCCTCAATGAAACCTGGCACATTGGATAAAGGAATTGGTTAGACTCAGCGTGAGTTCAATACCCGGTTAAGGCAGTGGAGAACGTTCAGGGGGAAATTAACACCGATTAAACTGATATCTATTAAACAAGTCACGTGGAACTAGAACAGTCTACCCCAGTGAGCGAAATAAAGAGTTCAGATCGACATTGCAACCACCTGAAGAAGGCCGGAGCATATAACGAAACGTTGTAATAAATATGGCAACAAAGATGTGGAAAATAGTCCGATAATGTAAATAATATACATAATACTTCATCTCAGAAATATAGATTTTGTTAATTGGTAACGTTATCGTTTTGCAGATTATTATCCTTGAATAGTTAGCGTAACATTGGGCAAATTAAGAAAACAAATCAAGATTAATGACTAAAAAGAAAAAAAAAGATTCTAAGTAAAAAGCCACACGTTATGAAAAATATTATAATTTTGAAATATGATATATTTGATAGGGTTAGTTTATGGTTACCTCGCCGTCGAAAAAAAAAAAAGGTTTGATAATGTCTTTTCATTGGCCCGTGATTTAACTAATTAGCAATTTACAAAAATGCCCTGGTAAAAAAAAGAAGTGTTTCTCCCTCAAAACTTCTTTAGTGGGAATTTTCGCATCGTAGTATATAGGTCTGTAACTTAACATTGGGACAATAAAAGTAGCCAGTACAGACTATATCTGTACTGTTATTTAATACTACAAGAACATTAACTTGGTGAAAAGACATCTAATTTGACTTTTGGTGAAAAGACATCTAATTTGACTTTTGGTGAAAAGACATCTAATTTGACTTTCGGTAAAAAACAGTGACAGCACAACTTGGTTGTATTGACATTTAATAAAGCCGACTGCGAAACAAAGACCGTTATCGCCAAACACCAGTTTCAGGCACATAATTAACTACATATCTAACTATGACTGAGTGACTTAGATCCGTACTGAACGCTTGAGATTAGTATCCTTATTCCAGACTAGACTTAAACGCTATGTTAATCAACTTCATCGCAGGTTACTGTTTGGTAAAGTAATCTTAATGATACTTACAGCTGTGTAGCTGTGTAGAAAGTGTAAACGCCGGTGGAAATTCAGAGTTCGTCTGTTGCATTCACTATTTTGTTTTTACTAGTGTCATGAACATGAATCCATCAATTCGGCTACCTCCGATTCATTGCTCAGATAACAAGATACCCGATACTCTAAATCATTGGTTAATATCTAGTCTTCGAGGACAACAATGAATGCAAAACCGCAGAGAAAGTAATGAGAAACTACTTCACTACATTTCCGAATGCTTCAAATTAAAGGAAGCTGTGGGGAGCAATGATACTCAGTTCTGAAAGTAAATGGCAGTTAAGTGATTGTTCTTGCTTTTTTGTGTTTTTTATCTTTACTGAATTCTTCGCGCTTGTTGAACTTATGGTAAGTAAATAGATGTCCTGAAATTTTATCTTCACCTTCTCCAGAACCAGACGAAGTGAATATTGAAAGCATTTTTTCCTAATACGAATAAAAAAATAAAAAATAACGACTTGGATTTACAAGCCAACTTCTTCCAAAACACAGACGTTGTGTCAAACAAAAAGATTGTCTCTGCACACCGTGACACATGAATCAACCAGAAGCAAATGATTTTTGCCTACATTTCTACTGGACGAGCACTAATCCCTAACAGAACAGAAATTATTTAATCTGAAGCTGTCAGCATTTGTAAGACTTGTTTTAGAACTCACTGATCTTGTTCTAAAAAGAGAGATATTTGTCCTGATTCAGAGCTGAGATTGTTGTGTCGAAATTCAAGTAATAGTAAGCCATACACAGTTGAAGGAAGTTTTAAATATTCTACCGCGCTAAAAACGCCCACCCCGACAAAAAAATAAAATAAAATTTACATAAAATTTTGATTTCATTTTTCTATTCATATTTTATATCTCTTAACTCATCATATTTACGTATGTATATAGGCATTTATTAAGCCTATCCAAATAGTGGAGAAAGGCATCGAATATCGACCCAATTCATAATATTTATGGTTTACAAACTGATTCAGTTATAAGGCTTATGGGGATTTACGTCCCTATCACGCTGAAACAATGGTTTTCCTATGATCACCGATGTCGAGCCTGTTCAGTACCAAAATAAGTTGACTCTTGGGAATACCGGGTGTTGTAATCTTGGATGTGTAATTTGGTCTAATGGATAACGGTCCGAAATTAGAAATCGAAGGGCCATGTTCCAATTCTAGTTGAGTTCATTATATTCACTTTCCCGCAAATACCCTTGGGAAAGGTATGAAGCCATCCCTTGAAACTGTTATGGGTTAATTAGCTTAACTTGTATGAGTAAATCCTTCTCTCCAAAAAGTGTTGCGATCTAAAAAAAAAAAAAAGGGTTAACAAGGCGTAAAGACAATCAATAAAGCATCGTGGAACTTTCAATAAGGATTTATGATTCGATTTTACAAGTTATTACTCAATGGCGGTTATCCAAATAGATTGATTAACTATTCGAAGGCGTAATATGATGCAACAATTAACAACAAAATCAAATGAAAATTTAACTTGAGGTTGGATTCTGATTGGGGTGTGTAAAGTTTTATATTCATCTGTGTTTTCTTTTCAGATATATTTACAAAGATTTCGACATTTCCATGTCACCGAGGTTGAAATAATGTACAATGTGCGGCATGTTATATATATATATATATATATATATATATATATATATATATATACCATTCATTCTTAGAATAATGCTGCCGCATATTATTCGGTGCGTCTGCTATTTAGCTCGAGTTCTTTGATAAAATCCAAAGAAGAATCTACAATATTTTTTATCCTGATCTGGTATCTTGGCTTCGATAACTTTCCAACCGCTGTAAAGATGCCTCCATTCTACAGAACGGCAGATTCTCCTCCCCCACATATATATATTAAATAAACATTTAAAATCCTAGCTTTTAAGAACTGATTAACACATAAGTTATAAACAAATAGCATTGGAATTGAATTGTGGCATTGAATTATGGGACTGTGTCCTCCACATGTTTTGACTGACCTTTCAACCTCCTGATAAATATTCACAAACGTTTTCAAATTTGAAACTTGTTAATCTAATTACATCCTTGCCTTTGCTTATAAACACGTGCAACAAAATAAATCCTACATTTGCCTTAATAAAGTCACTCAGAGGACGAGACGCGTCGGCTAAGAATAAATTTTCCTCTTTTTTTTTTTTTTTTTTTACTCATATTTATTATTAATTAAAGAATACCAAACACTTTAAATCCCATAGGTAATAATTTCTATTTCATGAGAGCTTTAGAAAAAGCAGCTCTCAATCCTGAAAATTCCCTATGGATTACTATATTGTATCATATATATATATATATATATATATATATATGTATGTTATTGATTTAAGCGTGTTTCCTTCTTTTTTTGCTCTTCATTTTCGTTATTGTTCTTTTCGTTTAATTTATCAATTTTTCCAACGATTTTCTCCTGATGAGATTTTGGACGAAAGGGCCTTAACGACTATTACTTTTAATCAATTCCTTGTTTTTAAAACAGTACACAGATTTTGTACCTCTACGCATTTGTGTGCATATATATATATATATATATATATATATATATATATATATATATGTGTGTGTGTATTGTAGAATGATAATCAGTTTCCTCATTTTTGAAAGCCATATCATAGACAATTTTATACCTTACTGTTTTGGTCAAGATTTAAATAAACTTAATGAAAATATACATGTTTATGTGCGTGTTTATGATCAAAGTTCAATTTGCATGACTGTATGGAGTTTAACTCCCTATTTTAAATCAAACAACATCAGTTTCAAAAATGTGAATTTGAAAAAACAAACACAAAATAGAATATCCTTCACTCATTAATGGTTTCTTTAGCCGTTAAACCTCAATCAACATTAAGACTGGCGCCTCAATGATTTACGCGAGATGATAAACGAAACGAAAAACATATCAAAAGCTAATTAAGACTAGCATTCATTAAGCTAAATAACAACAGAATAAAGATATGAAAAGATCGAAATATTGAAAACAAGAACCGAGGTAAAATTTATAGTCGCCATTACAAGAATAGGCTTTCACATACACGAATGTGCAATCCATCAATGGGCGACACAAATTAAAACGAGAATGTTTATCGGCCTTTTTTTATGTCTTTACCTTTTATATTTATTTAGCTACATGTTTTATGGTCTCAATTTTCTTTGTTTTTCTTTTTAGGATTTACTACTTTCTACCTTGAAGCAGAAACAGACTTTAGACGAAATGCTCGATTTGTGACTTATACAGAATCTAACTGAATGGGATATACACGTAATTTATGAACACACTTTTTTGTCCTTTTCTCAGCACGTTGCTTGGATTATTTTTACTTGTGTGTAGAACAGCTTTCTTTAATTTAGCGAAACTGATACAAGACGAGGAATTGTCCAGTTAATTAAGAAACCTATGATTTTTCACTTGCTGTCTATGCCAAAAATAAATAGTGGAATGTAAAATGGCTACCTTTCTGGCGGGAAATCCAACGGACCATATCAAATGGCTGGCGAATCTCAACTGTCTTGATTTATTGTTTCTTTTTATTGGGCAAAGAATTTCCTAATAATCTTGTATCACACTTAACTCGGATATGAGAAGTAGGCTGGTGATTAAACTTTCGAATTAACATCTTTCTTTACGTTGATTCCATGACATTTCGACTGGAGGGCTTTCTGGTCTTCCTCAATCGTGCGCCAATTTTGTTATCTTAATTTATTTTTTTAATTTTCAATGGTTAAAGGATATTATGGAAATGAGAAATATATGCAATTGAAACTTATATACTTCGTGCCAGAAAAAAAAATCTTGTCTGAATTTCTAGTATATTATTGTTATTATTTTAACTTGGGTTAAAATCCTCATCTTTGTTGTGATTATCACAACTGTAGAAAGAGAAATGGCTTACCTTCTGAAATAAAACGCGTTCGTACGTATCTGGCGTTCAACATCCTTTTAAAGAAAATATAACTTTATAAATTTATAAAAAAAAAAAAATCTGTTCTCGTAACTCATAGAACTTGCGATACGAATTTGTAGCTTATGAAAATTTTAGAGCCTCAGCCACTCGATAAAAAGAGAATGAATGAAAGAACAACAGAAGCCGATAAATCGTGGGCGGGGACGTGCTTTGTTGAGTTTTATGCTAGTCTCACCGATCGTGATTGGAAAAAGACCGGGTAAAAATTGTACTCTAAACAGACGTACCTCTCAGTCGTTTTAACCACCGGCCTTTCTCAAGTCCTAGCCCAGTCGCGTAATCTTCAGGCAACTTCGACATGAACCATTTATTAAATATACAGGAGTAGTTCGTTCTCTTTTCACTCTCACAATTGGCTAATGGGACACACGTATAAGCTGCGTTTAACTGGAGACTATCAACTTGTTGTAGAGTAGTTTTCACAGTGGACGCTTGTATTTCGCTAAGTCGGTCCTCAAAGGGTCCGGCGTACAAAACGTTAGGAACTTGAAATAGGAGTTAATGATGAAGCAATCTAGTTGTGATGGTTGATACTTCAATTTCCGACATCGACTGACTCACTCAACTCCACTGAGCTCAACTGGCGACCGCTACTACTACTACTACTACTTATGTGTGGGAGAGTCTATTAATAATAGAATAGGTACGTTCAGGTATAACACAACTCATTTAGTTGTTATATATTTTTCTACAGGATATTATGATGTATTTTTTTCTGTAGGTTTCGAAAAATAATTCTTAATTATTAAAGATTAATGAAAAAAAAAAAAACAACTGGAGTGACATACACCTGAGGAAAGGCGGAAATAGAACCGGCTCTTACGTTATGCTCAGAACAAACAACCTCAAGAAAATCTAGATTTTATTTAATAATAACCTTTAGATAAAAGGTAATATTTCTATGACTAAGACAATAATGAAGACGCTGTTTTTAATGTTTTCGCTTTAGAAAAAGTTCAGTAAATATACTACTTTAAATGAGAAACGTCATTTTCGTCACAGATTTTAGTAGTGTATGCAGATACTGATTTTCTAAACGTAGCTTCGATGTGGCACAAGGCTGAAAGTAAAAGAAAACTTCACATCGCAAGTCGCTAGAAATAGTTTTGTCAGATTAAATCAATGTGTCGTTACTTTTCCTGTATAGAAGGTATTCAGGAACACTTTAATTTATTCCATTTTTATTTTTAGACAGTCAATGGTATCTACGATTCATTGATTACTCTTGGAATTATATAAATCGCTTTTGGCTCAAATTATTTTCATGTTAAAAATGTTACTTTAACAACGATTCAAAATCGAAACACCACTCGAACGAAAGCGATTTACAGCAAAATGACAAAGACGCTGATCATAGCCTCTCTCTCTCAATTTGAAGCAAGACGATGACTAAGTAAATAAAAAAAAATATCTGAGTGCCTCGCAAGAAAGAGTTGAACAAATAAGACTACACTCTAAAAAACGTTGTAGTAGAGGGAATTTATTAATTAAACGGTTCATTTGTCTTGGGAACCTATTTTCTCTGAAGAAAAATATGACTAAGTGATGTAATCAATCATCAATTTTCTACCTTCAGATAATTTACCTTCCCTCCCATTACAGATCGTGAAATGAAAAAATTAATTCAGGCATGGCCAACTATTTTAATCAAATCTAGCTACATATGACTCATTATAAAGCTAGCCGTACTGCTAAAACAATTCAAGGTAATTTTTTCATTGAGAAATGCCATTTAAACTACAGAACATCATAATCCTAAGATTCTGCGTTAGAAATAAATGAAAATTGTTTCTTTTTTTTCTTCTGAAGCATTTTCGAAAAATTAAAACAAAATGGCGTATTGATATATTATCACTGACTGATATGTTATCAACACGTTAAAGCATATGATTTATTTTTAATTTATTCATTTCAGTATACAAAAAAGAATATTAAGATATTACTTCTTCAGATAAATAAAAATTTGATGAACATTTCTTCTTTCTGAAGAATAAAATAGTTACACTTCTGATCATCCTTAGTGAAAATCGTCAACGTTACTATATTCTAGAAACATTGTATTTGAACAGTATTCTTTCTATTCTTTATATATTTTCCTTCGTTTCCGAGGTTCATTCCCTCCACTTCATTTCATGTTACATGAAATTTTTATATATTTTTGTATTTAGTCATTTTAAGATTTATATATCATGGAATGTTTTTGTAGGCCCCCCTGTGAATATGTGGTATTATGATGTGGTAAATGAAGGATTGAATCGTGATGAGTTCTTGTGGTAAATGGAGCAATTGTATTAGATGAATGGGTCGTGATCGTGATTATCCAGGACTAGGATTGTTAGCGAAGACCAGCCTCTCCCCACTTCCATTTCGGCCATGTGTCACAATTATTGTATATTTTAAAATAATAAATAAACAGTATTATTTATCTGTCTATATTTCTGAGATGAGGTATTATGTACATTATTTACATTATTCGGACTATTTGTCCTCATCTTTGTCGCCATATTTATTACAACTTTTCGGCCGTTGTATGCTCCGGCCTTCTTCAGGAGGTTGGAATGTCGAACTTAAACCTTTATTTCGCTCACTGGGGTACACTGTTCTAATTTCACAAGGACACATGGCACAGTGGATAAAGGCGTTGGTTAGATCCAGTGACAGGACCCCAAAAATGTCAGTTCAATACCTGGTTAAGGCAGTGGAGAACTTTCAGAGGGAAAATTAACAGGAGATAACTGATAACTGACAATCATTAAACATGGCACGTGGAACTAGAACAGTCTACCACAGTGAGCAAAATAAAGGGTTCAGTTCGACATTCCAACCACCTGAAGAAGTCCAGGGCGTACAACGGCCGAAATGTTGTAATAAATATGGCGACAAAGATGAGGACAATAGTTTTAATTATGTAAATAAAGTATTATTTATATCATTGTGTATGGAAATAGGTGATTGAACAAAACAAAATTTTAATGTAACTAATGAAATTAAGCAGACAACTCAGAATATACTAAACGGGCCGCAAATTGCCGAGGACTGATATAAATAGAATTTAGTAATATTACTCACCAAATTTACAGGAGCGAATGAATTATCCGAATAAGTTTTAAGGAAATTTTAAAGAAGTTTCGTTTTATGTTACTAAATGAAATACCCATCTACAATAGGTAAGAAGTCATGACAGTGAAGCGATTTCTTCGTACATATAGTAAACTGATAACTGTTTCCGTTGGAGTTCATTTGAAATAAAATTATAAGATAGCAGTTTGTAAAGATAAAAGATAGATGGTGCCACTGTACAGTTGTATCAGTTATCCTCTGTAATTGTGGAAAGCAGACGATCCAGCGCAGTATACGATAATGCATTCTTAATGAACGTCTAAAGAGGAATCTGAATGATAAAAAAAAATTCTATCTTTCGAAACAAATAAGCGACTTTGGTTCAGATCATATCAACAATCAATGCATTTAATATCAAACGCCTACCATGAGATACGGAAACAGAAGACAAACTAGGGTGCATTTGTTAACACTCTGACACAGCACCTCACCTTGCTAATTGAATCTTGGAGCACAGCTAACGGTTCTAGTTGATTCAGGCAGATGGCAGGCTTCAGTAATGATGCAGGCGACATGAGGCCATGGATCCCAGTTATCAATAAGGCATAATGCAGAATGTGGTGTTTGCATAATGGCGTGGTGTTGTGTACCCCCTAGCATGTATTAGAGTAGTTTAAATACCTCATTGATCGTTGACCTCTACAACATACTACTATTTGTATCCATGGAATCAATTTACCTAACCATCCATGGCTTATTCTGCACAGTTCCACAGAGCCAAATTAGTAATGCTTAATTAAACGTGAATAATTATTTTATTGCTAAACACATTTCGTTGTCCTCTTTCCAATTTGGAAATTTAATTTAAGATAAGCTGCCTAGCAGTATGTTCTACTGATCGTTCATTTCGCAGATTCCTTTTAGATGAGAGCCACCATTTCATTATGAGGAACTGATATTTATGTTTAAAACTTTGGCATAATAAAAATAAGGATGCATGAAACGGCTCTACTCTTCTGTAAAGACGAAACAGTTCTATTCTAATTTCAGATTAGACAAACAGCCCCTGAGCCAGCTATTATAGGTACAGACAAGAAAATGTATTTTCTAATATATATATGAAACAAAACGAACGATCTATCTGGATAATTATTGATAAAATAAACGACTGATTGCTTGAATATTTATTCAATGGAAGCATTATTTTTCTTTAGAATTTACAAAAGTAATTTCATATCGAAGATCACGTCATTTTGTCTATATTTGAATAAAGCCACTTGAAGAGATAAATGTCTGAGTGTTTCCTGGGAAAGTACAAAAAGATACTATCGTCCACTTCATCTGAAACGATTTCTCTTCCAACAAAGAAAAACTAAAACTACTTCATTCCTTGTGAGCACCTACGTCCATTCAAAGGCAGATGACAATTTATCACCATATTTGATTCAAATGAGTTTGTTCAGTAAATAAAGCAAATAATAAGCATTCTTTTCTTGGGTGTTACGTTCTTCCGTTTAGTTAACAAGCAGAACCGCACAACTTAAATTTACACAATATATTAGCTGTGTTGGATCGACCAAATTTTATATACGATACTAATATTTATCTCCGCTTAAGACTTTCAAATACGCCAAGTGCTAAAACAAGCGGGGTTAGTGTTTTTCATTAGACCTCCGAAATTAGGTGCACTTCTGTGTGTGCGAAGTCAATAGAACGAATAGGAAAGTTTAACGTGAGTCACTTCAACAGGTAATTTATCACTATGGCTGGCTGCTGGCTTTCAAGCTTGGCTATCTCTCTGGGTGACAAGCCAATCCTTGTTGCAGACGATCTGCTCAGGCACATTTCCGTTTTTTCAACGCCCACAGAAAGACTCTGCGACAACTCGGCTGGAGGAAGTTTTGTTACAGTATCCGGGAGAGAGCCCATAATCTGACATGATCACAAGTTTCAACAAAGCCAGTTCGCACAAACTCTTGGTTACGATGACTTCTGACTTGATGCTAACACCAACATCAACGGCTTTCCACCCAGTTTCACTAACAAGGTTTACCTCAAGCCGCGATAGGATTTCCAGGTACTTCACAACTATTTCCGGATATTTTCAAGGAACAACCTCTTTGGGGAATCAACCAAAGATTCTAAACCTTATAATTTTATGATCGCAACGTTGAAATTTTAAGTACGAAATGACTCAGCCAGTTATGTGTCATGTGTGATACACGCTTAGGCGATCATGTATCATTTGATACATGACAGACGAGGCAGATTTTTCCCGCAGTAGGTTGCCATTTCTTTCTGCAGTAGACCAGTTGCCATTCAAGGATATAAAAGCTGGAGGGGGTGGAAGAGGATTCATACCTGCAGGTAAGTGAATGTAATGGATTTAACTGGAATTCGAACTCGACTCTCCGATTCCTCAATCCGAGCCGCTATCCATTACTCCACCGTGCCTAGCTTGTTTATTAATAAACGTTAATAGACAAACTGTGTCTTCAGAAATTCACTGGTCAGAAAGTTAAGACTCTCTAAACGTCTGTAAGTATAAAAGCTTCCCAGATAAGCAACAAACGTCTTTTCTAATAGAATCATTTGATCGACTTCGACTGCTCCTACAGCCACACTGAAAACTGCCGAACTAAATCATGTCACGGCTTCTTTAAAACAGTATCAATCAATTCTGCTTATCTATATTAATACTAAACTCGGACATTTTGATAATACGATGTCTATTTTGATAAAGCACTGACATTTCCTGTGAGAGGTCTGCGTCTCTCCCTTTAATAAATAGACAGACGAGGATAGGCTGGGCAATTTCCACTGATAATAAATAAATTTAAAAACAATTCTTTTCTTGCTTCTGTAATGGCATTTATCATCAGATGGAAATTAAAACCCATTTATCATTTATTGTTGCAAAAAATGGCAAACTTTTGAAAGATTTTAACTATTTTTTCCCATTGCTAATCATGAAGTGATGGTTTGAAATAATGGGAATAGGGTTTAATACAAATAAAAAAAGCGTATTTCTTATACTCTGTCTAGTCGAAAACATCTATTTACACCATTTCTTAAAGAGGTTTTAGCTATCGCGAACTAAGTTATATTTTTACTTAGAGTGTAGTCATTTGAAAATTTGTCAAGCATATTTTTTACCAGTGAGCTCAAATATGATTGAGTCCCTGAAATACGGGCTCTTTGCCAAAGTGAAGTTAATAATATATCGTGCGGAAGTAAGTAAATATATTGATCTAATTAAACTTATTTTCAAATAAAACTGTAACAATAGAAGGATTTGTTATCGGTATCAGCATTAGAAATTAGAATTGACGAATCAAGTTCAAAATCCAGGCTAGTTTGTTGTGTTGGCTTTCCAGTAGGGGCCCTTAAGGCTGGCGTGAAACCATCGCTTCTCCACCATCCAGTTAGGTGTTTAAAAGCAGATAGAACTGTATATTTTGCCTTAGTTAATATGTAAACGTGTTTTTTTTTAATCATAAACTGCTTTAGAGACATTTGCTTATAGAGCGACAACCGTAGGTTTTCCTATAGAAAATCCGTCGAAGAGCTATTCTCATCAAAATTCCAACGCCTTCCTAAATATTATCAGTTATACAGTCTAAAACATGCGACAGAAAATCGCGACATGTGATATGATGGCCTCATTTAATCCAAAGCTTTCTCGGAATTTCTCAGAGCAAATGTGAACATTTTATTAATTTCACGTATTATCTATGTAGAATACCAATACAATAAACAACACTTACCGGCGTAAGAGTCCCAGCTAGCGTCCAGCTGGCAGACAAAAATAAAGCAGGTTGTAACTGAATACAAACCCTGCAAACTAACTGAGGAATCAAGCTGGTATCTATATAGAAATACTTCCACTCAGGTACCAGCAGCCAATCACAGCCCAAGCAATGGACTATTCCACTTTAGCATAATGAGATGCTCCATTGCACCATAAATAGCTCTCTTTCTCAATGTTGAATTAGTATTCACTCAGTTTGCTCCACAACTGAGTGTTTATCTTGACCACGTGATTGTTCGACAATCTAAAGCATCGTTTCACAGCCGCTGTGCCATCCTCTTAAGTGTGCTGTGATAGAATGGTTAGATTCGAAATTCCTTCGTAAATCTTTCTTCTAATATTGGACTTCAGTTAAATGAAAAAGAGGAATTGGCCAGCATTTCTAGGGATCGAGGGCTAAAAATATAACATTAGTACCAATTGATACATTTTGGATTTAAGCATTGCAGATCTGTTATTCCTTTTAATCTTGTTATTCTTTGTTTTATATGCGTAATTCTGTTGAGACAGGTGAGCACACATTACCATCAATATTTGATTTTTATCGCTCAGGCATTTTTTGATTCAGGGTGTCCCCAAGTATCTAGTTATATCTAGTTTTAACTACATACCTGGAGATTTTAGAAATGCAGCCACCTCGACACCCAAACATGAGGCTGCTCGGCCCGGGGGCAATGATCAAAGTGTAGTACGCTGCCTTTGTGAGCTTCCGAGTCGGCGTCTGTCGAACTCTTTGCTTTGGCCGGACGAAGCTTTGCCGAAGGGCAAGGTTTCGTTCGGGGAGGTAGACAAGGCCTTAATCCTTCTAGGCGGGTTCAAAAGGGCTATATTTTTGGCCGAGCCTACGGGCTCGGGGATAACCACATTAAACCGGCCTTGTGCCACATTCTATCCTCGTGGGTGGATTGATAAATACGAAACATGAGGCTCTCCAAAGTGACAGATATCGCATGTGGCGCACTGAATAAGACTAAAAGAAAGACTTAAATTCTAAATGTTCCCTATTGATTAAATAATTAAAATTATTTTCATGCACGCTCATAACATTGCAGTTATTCCGATCATCATTAAGGGATCCGCACGGCCAGCATTGTACTAAGTTAATATTAAGGTTCCACTAATTACTAACTAGTTTTTCATGTATACAGAGAGGTCCGTAAGTCTTGTCACCTCGACCAAACATAGTGAGAAAACTAGAATACGTAATACAAAGCATATGTATTTTCGTTGACGCTGTCACACATCTAGAAGGTATGTTTTAACACCATTTTCGTGTCAGCGATCTGAAATAGACAATTATATTATATAGGTGTCACAAGACTTTCGGACAGCCCTGTAGAATTAGTCATTTAGATTCTGATTGCATGTCACACAATCGAAATACGCTGATGTAATCGAGTTCAATGAATATCTGTGGAGAACAGAAATCAGAACCGGTTATTTCCAAAGATAATGTCGAAGATCCTTTAGTTTTTTTACGGAGTTCGTAGTTTTCTGGGTACATTAGACCTTCGCCTTGGGCCGCCCCAACCCAAACTGAGTAAATGTTATGAACTCGTTAACGTAGAATAATTGTTAGCAATTTCATTCCAGAGACTATTAGTAATTTCATCTGTAAGAGACACGAGAAGTCACCAGATTTGTTTATTGCCTTCTTAAGTGAATGTTTTGTCAACCCAATTTGCCAGGGTTATTATTTTGTCGTTAATATTTATGACACTTATTTTTATTACTACGAGTTCCATGATTTTTATTGTCGTTGCTGAATTTATTTAATTGTAAAATGTAAAAAAGAATAAAAAAAGTGAAAATATTCCCTTGATTTTACTTTGTTTTCATCGGGAGAAAATGTCCAATTCAATATATTTCTATCTGCGAAATTAAAGATATTAACTCTGGTAAGAAATCGAGCAAATCGACTCATACAATATCGTCTTCAGATACATCATATATGCATACAGATAAGTGATTTTATGGTTGATTTAACAAGAAATGCCCAGAAATAAATTCCTTTTCCTTCATACGTTAAATTTTCGAGATAAATCTTGTTATTGACTATAAGAATTGTGAATAAAGACAGAAAACAGAATTATTTTGATTTTTTTTTTTTTTTTCTTTTTTTTTTTGCAAGCTGGTGTAAATTCATTAAATGTTGTATGCAGAGTGGGGTCTAATTATTTATATTATCGAAAAGAAGGATTTTACGACATTTCTTTCAAAAATCGTAAAATGTAAATATTTTTAACATACTAAGATAGGTAGCATATATTTATCTAGAATGTCGTAACTGTGCTCTTGTTTCTCGGATACAAAACGACATCAGATAAAAACAGTGTCCTCAATCTCCAAAATTCTCATGAACAAAGGTGATACCTCTTTCGAATATAGAAAAATGATAAAAATAATAAGTGGGAAGTAGCCATTTAGAAATATTGTCTTGTTCTTAATAAACATGATGTATGCGTAGAGCTCATGTAAAGAGGAAGAAACATTAAGAAATAATTTAAAATGTTTCCATAAAAGTCGAGTGAGACGTTTTGAGATTTCTGCACTAATAAACTATACTGCACATAGATTATTGTGATCAATAAATCAATACATTTCACGCTGCATTAATTGTTTGATGTCATGAAATTTTAATAAAACTGGTTGGGCTTCGAATAACTTTGATTCTCATAGATTTCCAACGTTTCATTACAAACGACTGACAATGTACTGCACTTGAATACACCTGGAGATTTACCAGACTGCATCTGCAACATACTCGTTGATAATACAGATATAATAGCCTCATCCACATGTAAAATAGGCTAAAAATAATGGAAGCATTAGAAATAAAAATGAAAATGTCAACATTCAGTAATATCAGCTATGAACACGGCCACAATGTGCTGACCGTGTTTTGAAAAAACATTCCTCTTACTCTAGATACATACATAAGATAATCCATGCATTCAGTTAAAAGTAGAAATAAAGTCATCCTTGATAATGCAGAAAGACATAATCGAAAACGCTTGAAATTACAGAACATTCAGACAATTTCTATATAATTTATTTCCAGAAAAGGAAATTTTATGATAAAAAAAATATTAAGAAAATTATCCTCAGTACCTTTTTCAATGAAACATGAAAAGATGCATTGCTTCCCAAACCCAAACATACACACACATATGTCATATATATATAAGTCATACACAGACAGCTTACTTCGCTGTTTCACAGCTCATCAATGTGAATAGACATCTGATTGCTTCAAGCGGGGATCGAAACCCGACTGATTCGGTAACAGTCGGAGATTTTACCCTGAGCCATCGGCGCACGGATGACAGAAACGCGAATTTTTACGTACTTACTTTGTGAATAATGAATGAGGGAAGGGCCCGTGCCCAAATGTTTGGGACGTTTCCCATTCCGACCATGGGACCGGGACTCGAAACCGTCGATGGCTGCGTTAGCGCGAAGTCACATAACATCCAAGTCAATGGTTCGAACTTACTGGCCCTATTCAACAACCGATCACGTCATATTTTGCGCACTCTCTCTCTTTCTCACAAAATGAGGACAAATCATCCCAGAATATAAAACACAAATTCTCATAAGATTAGAAAAAATCATCACAGAATATAAAGATAAGTTCCGTAAACGAGTAACAATCAGTGTGTGTGTGTGTGTATTTTGCTTGAAAATACTTCTGAAACATACGTATCGATCAATTCTAGTCGTGCGTGATTATATATAAAATTATACCCCCGACCTGAACGGACACACGGAAGAAAACTATATGCCGATGTGTAAGATATACAAACAGAAATGTTTCTTTAAAATCATTTCAGGAAAACTTCCCCTTCACTCGCCCGAAGAAATCTAATCTAAACATTTCTTTTTCTTTTTTCATTGGCGAAAGAATTTCCTCGCCCACAGAATCCCACCCCGGTCGACATTGTGTTGAATTTCATAGCAAAAGGCTTCCTATCAGGGTATAACTATTTGTATGAATTTAGCAGCCTCGATTTCATGTTTATACATTGGGTTATATAAACATCATATTTCTGGAAGGGACTTGCCACCAAGCGACGGATATTTTCTTATCTCCCGGCAGATGGACTTATCTACTTTCGACATCGGGTGAAAAATAACGATTCAGACTCAGCTGGAAACCTGAACTTAAAAATACTCACTTTCCGATAAGTCGTGTTTTAATCTGAATGTGTTAAAAGAATCAACAAAGGGTGAATTAAAGCAAATATCATGTGACCGAGAAATGTAATCAGTATTTGTTCCAACGGCTATCTCGGGCCCAGATACAAGATGAGTCAACACGAGTTTATTTGAATTGCTATTTCAAGTCTAAAGGCCCCAAGAAGGAGTGAATCTGTTTTCGAAGGTTCGAATTTTAGGATAACGAAGAATATAGTGGGAATATAAGGAGTTTTTAAGTTTAAGTTCGATAATCAGTGGATATCTAAGCCTACATAACTGTATTAAAATAATATATAGAGTTCCTCGATCTAAAGTAATTGTTGACATATTTGGCTTGTTTAGATATTTTTTTTTTATTTTTATCCTTAATATATGCCACACCAATGAAATAGTGTGCTATAGACCGTCTTATCTGAACAAGATAACACACAGACGGAACGTTAACATAAAGTAGTTGATTAATTCCAGTACTTCCACGGAATTTCATTTTCTGTAGAGAGGAGGTGTACGGAAGGCATTGCTACCAAAAATAAGCATTATTTTCAGTTTTCTTTTCATATTAATATTATTTAACTATTCGAAATCATTAATTTAAAAATTAATAGCTTATAAATTTAATAAGAGAGCCCAGTTTGATATGTAAATTCATTTTAATTGATCCACTTACAAAAGACAAAACTAAATATACTCGTACGACGAGAAGTCCTAAACTTTAAAAAAAAGAAAAAAAAGATTAAAAATCAAATTCCTAATCTGGACTTATTTTTTCATCTCTCTCTCTTCGGCTGTCCGTCATTGCTGACGACGACGCTGTCCACCCATCTCCGCCTGTCTTCTGTGGGCTGTCAAATGAGATAGCAGCCCGATCTGCGAACTACATGTCATATATTTTTTTTTCATATATTATTATAGATTAAACACCCCCGATTACGAATTTAAAAGAAAATTAAAGAAACCACGTCATTTTGAGCATGTGTTGCATAGCGAGATCAACTGACAATATACCAAACCAAACTGAATACGCTATTAACTTTTATATAATTTTCTCTTGATATTCATCCTCTAGACTGCTTAATCTACCGTTACTTGAAAAGAAATTGAAATTGTTATTTCTAATAGTTGTGCCTATTTTACTAGTGCACCTTTCTTTTTTCTTATTAGACCTTATCGTTTTATTCTCAGTACTAATAACCATGGATATAATCATCAATTCATACCCTACAATACTTTGAAATTCATACCTTACAATACTTTGAAATTCATTAATACACTCCTCATGTTTAGGATATTAAATTAATCCTCTATAGCGATTTTCTAAGCGTAGCTTAGATGTGGCACAAGGCGGAAATTAGGGGGCACCCAGTGAGGATCGAACTCACTACTCAGTCCTAATTGGGCTAGCAAGCCTAGCTTGTTAACCATTACACCACCTCGAGGTGCCCTTATAGCGATTTTCCAAGCGTAGCTCAGATGCGGCACAAGGCCGATAGCATGGGGCACCCAGTGAGGATCGAACTCATATTCAGTCGTAATTGATCTAGCAAGACAAGCTTGCTAACCATTACACCACTTCAAGGTGCCCTTAAATGATTTTCCAAGCGTAGATGTGGCACAAGGCCAAAAGTATGAAGCACCCAGTGAGAATCGAACTCACTACTAAGTTGATCTAGCAAGACACGCTTTCTAACCATTACACCACGTCGAGGTGCCCTAAATTAATCCTCTATAGATTTAATCCTTTGAGCCCTGACTACCGCTTTACCGGTGACAGAGAAAAATGACTTAATGTCCAGCCACCGGTTGAACGGTGGTTAAAATTTTTTAACTATTTTTATATCTACCGTGAAACATTACATACCAATTATTTGTGAAGTTTGACTCAAGAGCTCAGGCAGAAGGGTTAAAATTGTTCATAAACGCAGGGCTCGAAGGGTTAATTGTTTTCAAGGCACTATTTTAAACGAAAACATGAGTGATTCAGGATGGTCTATTGGTGACTAATATAGAACAAGCGAACCAAGTGTGAATCCTGGTTGCGGCTATTTCCACTCTCATTGTTCTGTCAATCTTGGGGAGAGACGTAAATACATTTCCACTTAAGCACTGACTCACATCCAGTCTCGAGTCAGCGGTATGAGTAAATGAGATCACTGTTGTGATGAAAAACTGAAATATTTTAACTGTTTAAATATTAGTCACCTAAATCTGTTATCTCCACTGTCAAATTTAGAAAATACCAATGAGCCGAAAATACATATGTAATGTAGCGCCAGTCATACCCTATAAAAGATGATAAATTAGTTGTTTTTTCTAGGGAAAAAATAATTTCGAATTTCTATTTAAAAAAAATAGATCTTGATAAAACTTTTATATTCACCATCTAAAAATAAGGAAAATAATCCTCGGGTATATCCATCCCCGACACAGCTTTGTTCTTAGCGGGAAATAGCAACTATTGAAATCATCGAAATGAGAAAAGACACAAGTACAATGGCTATAATCCACAAGGTACACCTACGCTTGTCCGGTCATATGTCGAGGATAGATAATCGTATTCCAAATATTCTTCTGTTCTTTGAACTGTCTACAGGTTAAGCCAGACAAAGAGGTCTTATATAACAACTCTAAAAGATCACACAGGCTTCTTACAGGTCAGTGGACACCCATCCGACCAGACTTATCTCCGTTTTGGAGAAAAGCTTTGAAGTTTCAATTAATGTATCGTTGCAGCTCCCGCTACCGAAAATGGAACCAACGTTAGGCGTTGAAATTATGACCGCGTCTTTATCGTTCATTTTGTGTTAATGCTCTTAGAAGAAGAAATTCATCTTCCTACAAATCTGGATTAAATAACGGGGAGGACTAGGTATTTTCGCATGAAGAAAAATACACTGTAGAGTAAATCCGATTCATTACCAGACTGGATCCCGAAAGACGATGAATGATGGCGTTTACGTCGTCTTTAGTCACATCCTGTGTCTACGCCGATACAAAACAGCACTGATGTATAGTTTCCTTAGAATTTAACGTCGACGTCAAGTGAAGAATATTGACGTATGTGCAATTATTCCGCTGCACCTTTCGTCTCCAGAGACAGACAGATGTATGAATTTTGTGATAGACAAGAACGCTGACAAAAAATAAATGCTTCACATTAAAGATAAATCCTTTTTATTTTAAAGATAACCAGATACTTTTTTTTAAAAAATTCAGTTGCGCGAAATTCCGAGACGTGCTATCTGTGAGGGATAATATGTTATAATTATTTTTTCTGTAAATATAAAGTTGTACTTTCTATCTTTGTTATCGAATTCTTAATGTTTTGGGATAGACTCCCATAAAAATATATATTCCCAAACTACATTACCAAGGGTACTTAGATAAGAATATTTCATTTTAAATAAAGTCGGTCCCCGAGGGGACACAAATCCCACAATAATTTTTTCCTTCCATTTAAGATGAATTTAAAAAATTAAATTTGAACAAGGGAATGACTTCTCTCCAAAATATAGAAGGAAAAAACCAGATCATTGAGTAATATTAAAATGAATTTTGCTCCACAATTTAAAAAAAAAAAAAAAAAAAAAAAAAAAAAAGGTACACCCACCAATTAATTATTCAGCTAGTATATATATATATATATATATATATATATATATATATAATACCGGACATAACAGCATGGGATAATTGCCCATCCTTTTTTTTTTCGAGGTTTTCCGAGAAGACGTTTTGCCATCTTCAGTCCATTTTTCGTGAGAATCATTAAAAACCTTTGGAGTTATTCAGCTAGAATATATAGATATATAAGACAGATATATAAGACAGATATATAAGACAGATATATAAGACAGATATATAAGATAGATATATAAGATAGATATATAAGGTAATACATAATAACAATACTCGTTTCGAGAAACGTTTGAATTTTTGATTAGCCCGTAATCAAATCAATCTCGAAGGAAAATGGTTTTAAAAAAAAGAAAGAAATAGAAACATGAAAGTCTGTCGAAAAAAATCACACAGCTACAGGTTTGAAGCCCAAAGAAAAAACCGAGACAAGTAAGCAACTAACAAAAAAAAACTCAATACAACCGTAGAGAAGCTTTCCAACTTTCTCTGACGATCCGTTTAGTTGAAACCTGGGTAGGTTTGTCTGGCTCACTAGGTTTATATATATATATATATATATATATATATATATATATATATATCTCAGGTCATCCCATAAGTTCTGTGCGAATTTAACTTTTTTTTTAAATGAACGAAATTTAAAGAGTACTTTATAATGTCTAATGGAGCTGAACATTATTTTTATGTTTAGATGCATTTAAATTGATCAAATTTTATTTCAGAGAACAATAAAATTAAATTTTATTTGAGGCACATAATGCTTTATGAGTTCAAGAAAGGAAACTCAGCAGCCGAAGCGGCTAGAAACATTCACTCAGTTTATGGAGAGGAATGTGTGAATGTAAGAACTTGCAGAAGATGGTTTGCAAAATTCAGAGGTGGAGATTTCACCCTTGAAGATGAAGATCGAACCGGACGTTCAGTTGAGTTTGATGAAAAGCTTCTTGAAGCAGCCCTTGAAGAAAATCCTGCTTTATCAGTTGAGAAATTGGCAGTGGTTCTCAGTTCAAACCATACAACTGTTCATCGTCATCTTCAACAACTTGGAAGAAGTTCCTAAACTTGGAAAATGGGTGCCTCATGAATTGTCTTAAAACAACCTCAAATCCCGAGTTGACGTCTGATCTTCTATCCATTCTCGCCAACTTGTTTCACCTTTTTTGGATAGACTTGTGACGAAAAATAGATCTTTATCGAAATGTTAAGCGTCGTAGACAGTGGCTTGGTAAAGGGGAAGGACCCCAGCCACAGCCGAGAAGGGAACTTCATGGGCAAAAGGTTCCTCTTTCAATCTGGTGGGATCGCCACTTTGAATTCTTACCACCTAATGCAACAATTAATGTTCAAATATACTGTCAGCAATTAGAGCGTTTGAACCAAGTTTTGAGGAAAAAAAAAGACCTGCTCTAGTGAATCGAAAAGAGGTGATGATTCATCAGGACAATGTGCGACCCCCACACAGCAAGAATTACATCACAAAATATCGAAGAACTTGGTTGGGAGAAAATTCCTCATCTACCTTATTCTCCCGATCTTGCTCCTTCAGACTACCATTTGTTTCGTAGCTTACAGAATCATTTGGAAGAAACAGCTTTTATAACACAGGAAGAAGTTAAAACTGACATTTGTGAGTTCTTCGAATCAAAGTCAAAAGAATTTTACAGTAATGGAATTAGTAAGCTTGTTAATAGATGGAAGGAAGTCATAGATAATCAGGGAAAATACATTGTTGATTGAATCTGAAATTAAATGTAACATTTGGTCACTTGTTTTCTTTATTCAAAATTCGGACAGAATTTATGGGATGACCTAAATATATATATATATTATTTACATTACTCGGACTATTGTCCTCATCTTTTTCGCCATATTTATCACAACGTTTCGGCCGTTGTACGCTCCGGCCTTCTTCAGGTGGTTGGAATTTCGAACTGAACCCTTTATTTTGCTCACTGGGGTAGACTGTTCTAGTTCCACGTTTGATGGATAACAGTTATCTCCTGCTTATTTCCCTCTGAAAGTTCTCCACTGCCTTAACCGGGTATTGAACTCACACTCTTTGGGTACTGTCATCTAACCAACGCCTTTATCCACTGTGCTATATATATATATATATATATATATATATATATATATATATATATATATATATATATATATATATATTCGACGTATGAGGGTCAAGCAGATCAGTTTGCAGGAAACCGACAGCCCGACACCGGCACATGAGATTTGATTATAGTGGTGAATACCTCGTGCAGGACCATCCACACTTTTTGAAGGGACGAATACAGAGACCTGGTGCAGTAAGTGCCACAAGGTTCCCAAACGACTCTCCGCAGGTTTTGAATTCAGAGTTGTCCTTCTCCTAGACCAGTTGCCATCCAAGGCTATAGAACCCAGTCTGTCCTGCTATTTTACCCATAGCTGGAGGGAGAGGATTCATACCTTTCCCAAGGGTATTAGCACGTAAGTGAATGTAATGGATTCGACTGGAATTCGAACTTGGCTCTGCGATTCCTCAATCCAAGCCGCTATCCACTACTCCGCCTATCTCGGACGTTTATTTAACGGCATATCAACTCCTTATGAATCAATTAATTCCAAAGTTTTATTTTCTTGAGAGCGTGAGTATTTTTTTTTCATTTTACAAAAATCAATTGCTGTTATTTTTTTTTTTTACTATAAAAATGCATTTTCACAACTTTTATTTATTTTTTTTTTTTTTTTAACTCTGGTTTGGTGGATCACTATTTACCCAGAGCTGGGAATCTAACAGCTTTTACTACTCTGGTTCAAAGTGAACCTAGAAACAAAAGCAATTATGAGGTGTTTACACACTCCTCAAAACTTCCCGATCAGAGGTCTTGCTGGCGGATATAGTTTCACTTTTATCGTGTCGCAAATTAGAACTCAAAGAAATATCAGCTGCCCTTTGCTTCCCAAACATAATTATGAAAGTTAAAAAGAATTATGAAAGACGTTTCTGAAAACTAAGATATCATTAGATTTCTAATGACAAATTATACAATGATAATACGCACCTCTTTTGATCCACCTCTGTTGCACTAAATCACTCAACATCTAGATTACAATCTAATATATTTTATGTTCGAAAAACATTAACTAATGTTTTGAGCACTTTCTGGAAACCTCAAGAATTCCGAAAGACTATTTAGCCAATGAAATCCGGAATCAATTTTGGCACGCCATTAGGCAAAACTTAATAACGATTTTAAAGTTTACTCAGTTCATGTAAAATCTTTATTAGAACGTTTACAAGACTTAAGAAAGAAAATGAAGCTAGGGAAATTGTTAAGATGATATAACGGAAATGGTCAGCCTTTCAGAAAACTCGCTTTTTCTTTCCTGTTTCACAAAGAATAAAGTTTCAGCAAAACTATCAATTGGAAGGAAAACTCAATTTATTAGGAGAACACAAACTAAGAAAACTCTGAAACCCTTCAATATAACGTATATTCCATCAATTTAAGAAAACTTGTTTGTTTGGTGCACTTCGAGTATTTGTTGATGTGAAAATGAGGAACCGAAATAAATTGAAATGACGCAACTCTAATTAGCTTATTTGAATAACACTTTAGAAAAAAAAATGACATCGCGAACAAAGAATTTGACAGAAGATTTTGCTGCATGACGTCATTTCTCCTAAATTCCCAAGTCCGAAGCAGCGGACGGTCGTCAAGTTTAAATGGGAAATTCTTCCACGATCCTTCTCTGGATCTTGCATTTTTAGATGACATCCCGTTGTTAAATGATAGGGAGTCTAGCAATTTCAATATATCGAAAATACATGAAAATAAGACGGAAAACATTCCTTTAAGAACAAATATATAATCTTTTTGAAGGATCAGGTAAGATTATAGAAAGCCTTCGAAAATAGTTTGATACCTGAATAATGATGCCACGAATAGCAAGTACTAAAGATGTATGTATTTTTTATTTATTTAGGTAATATTGGTAACCATCTAACATTGATATGTTGTCATACGCTACAAACCAATATTTATTTTATTCCATTGTATCGGGATTCTTACTGAACATGTTCGTAAATTAATTAACTTCAATGATTCACTATTTTTTAATAAAGCAAAAGTATTTACTGCGTCATTGCTATGGGAATCTCACGTCTTGTTTCCGAATCTTTTTTTTTATTTTTAATATCAAAAGACAAAGCAACGAGATGCGAACCAGAATAAAACTACAAAGGAGAGGATTGATTGATTAAATGATTGAAAAGAAATTCTTTCTGTCTCTGGATACTTTCAGTTTTATTTCTCTAAAGAATTTAGAGACACGTTTTCTCTTTGACAATTCATTTAGGCTTTACTCATTTAAGACTTCCGATCAGAAATGTTCTCCTGATGCCAATTTAGTTATTGATTTATTCACTACCTTTTGCTTTTTGGCTTGATGTTTTTGGTTTACACTTATTTGATTCTATAACAATTCCCTGGTTCCTTTCTTTTATTTTACTGCTGAACCTTCGTCTTTAGAGTCATTTCGAAAAGTTTCTTTAATGTAGGTACAGCAATTTTAATTTTTTTTATTCATTAGAAAGATATACATTAGATAAGAGAATAGGTTACCAGAGCGGAAAATGGAATCGAGGTAAAGAGTTCAAATTTTGACAGCATTTAGTTCACATTGGAAAAATCAAAAAATCTTGAATTCGTCTTCCTCGAGACAGACAGGATCCTTTGGCCTTGGTAGCCAACTAGTCTAGGAGAAGGAAAATAAGGCAAAGAGAACGCGTTGGATTAGTAATCAGTGTAAAAGAACAACTTTTCATAACCAGTCCTGGGTATGAACTGTGACAGAGTGGATGTTTTAAGTAGCCTATGTTCTGTCAGGTTAACCAGCTCTACGCTCAAACACCGCTGCGAATCGAATTGATAACGGGACATGTGATACTTTCAAATATAAACCAGTGTTTAGGCAGCTTGTCTTGCTGGTATATGGTTATGAGCTATTCGAGCTGATCACAACGATTTTTACAGTTCGATCCATACTGAGGACACCATTGCACTCCTGTGTCTTTCGAAACTACAGTTCGTAACTATATTTAGTAAATTTCCTGGAGAAAACTTAACAAGCTAGTCTAGTAGATAGTTTTCCGCCAGGAAATTTACTCGAGATATTTACGAAGTGTAGTTTCGAGAGACACGGAATAGTAATGGTCTTTCCCCAGTATGGATCGAACTGTAAAAATGGTTGCGATATGTTAGAGTATCTCATGAAGCATAACAGCAAGACAAGCTGCTGATCCACTGTTTTATATTGCAAAGTATCATGAGTCCCGTCATCAATTAAATTCGCATCGGTCTGTGCGTGTATAACAGGTTAACCTCTCTGTACATGTTCATCTTCGAGCTTGTTGTGAAGAGCTGTCCTCTTAGACTGGTCAACATTCAAGTCCAAAGCACAAATGAGATTAATCCTAACCGGGTGACCATCTTGTGACCGTAAGCTAAATTAATCCGTGTAAATTTGATTATTTTTTTTTACAATTCTTTTCACGTTCTAGAAGGCACAAGAGCCACTAAATTTAGAAAATTAAAAAGAGGTACAGCTTATGGGTGATATGAGGGAAGATAGCGGTTGACTTGAACTGGTTAAGATTGTAGCATGCTCTTGGGATTCTGTTCCACAAAACAGCGGTTGGTAAAAATAATCTGCTCCAGTCTAATTTACATCTCACCAATGAAATGCAAAGGGAGCCTGGGTGGTTTGCTATAATGTACCTTAGTTGTGAAAAATAAATAGCTTACTACGTGAAAAGTTGTAATCCAATTAAACGGAAGCGACATAAGCTATAATGTTGTATTCGTAGAGGAATAATCTCAAGTGGGGGTAAAGCTTAGCGGAATAGTAAAGTATCGGTAATCATTAAACTCCTCATGTCAAGCAACACAGACTTCGTAAATAAGAACAGATGTTTCTCGAGGCGGGATTCCCAAACCTTACTGTCAATCAAATGACCGAAATTTTGACTGAGATGATGAGTGCTATATAATGGTAATGATAAGAATAGATCTTTATTATATAGATGTGTTCGGTAAATTTGAACTGAATAGAATGTTCTTCTGTCAGTTGAAATTTAAAACATTTTCTTATTAAAACAATTTTTCCGGAATACTGGTTTCTAATATCAACTAACATAATTGTGTGGAAAGTTAAACTCTTGATTATGTCATTATTACATGTGCTATCCATTTTAACTGTTAATGCTATTGAAAGGTGAACTGTCTTCAGTTCTTTTTGGTTAAAAAAAAAAAACTCGTTTGTGATTGTGTAGTGCCATCCGACAAAGTTCGAAGTAGAAATGTCCGCTCTAAAAGCTACAGGGTTCATTCGAAGCCAATTTATATTACTGATCTGAAGATGCGGTTGTATACTGTTGACTGTTTAGACAACTGGCTGGGCGCCATGTATGACATCCACATGAGGATCTCTATCTTATGAGGCTTTTTAAGTACCTGGATCTAACTATTAGTTTAATATTTTGAAGTATCTATGCATAAGATCCATACAATGAGGTATTAGAAGTATATAGTATAGATTAATTCTACATCTGAAGTTACTCCTGGCGTAGCCTATGTTTAATTTCCTTACCTCCGACACTAAATAGCAAAGACATCTGACAGAAGATAGTGAAAGTGAGAAGAAAGCGTTGAGCATCAACAGCAGGAAGACAATTCATGCTTGCTTCTAAAGAGAAGAGTTCAAAATCCAAATTGCGAAACGGAGATGACAAAATCAAACAAGTTCAAAAATTGAAATATCTGGTAAGTATTTTTAACAGTGGACGAAGATGCATTGGAATAGACAAAAGATGCATTCCAAAAGCTAAGCAAAATATTAAACATCAGAAAAAGTTCGTCAGAGAAACGAGTACTGAACTGTTAGCCGATATCTGTCCTCCTATATGGCAGCTAATGCTAGACAATCTCCTTAAAGACGAAAACGAGATTTCAAGCAGCAGCAATGTGGTTCTACAGATGGATGCTGAGGATACCATGGATCAAATATGTCAGCAAATACGAGGTTTTAGAGAAAATAGAAACAAAAATCAAACTTAAATTGATACTTAACATTCAGGAAGAGACAGTAGAAATTTTTAGGGCAAGAGAAAAGAGGAATTAGAAAATTTGATACTCAAAAGGCAAGAGGAACAGCTGAAAACAGCGCATAAACTACTTCGTGAGCTTGAGTCAATGAATGACGGCACAAGGTTTAGGAGAAATAACAAAAAGGTAAAAATTATTAAGAACTGCAAAGAAAAAGGAAATTGTGGAGAGCCATGATTTTTGCTTTCCTGTGGGGACACAACACATAAAGAACAAGAATATTCATACAACGAGGTCTAAGTATTGATTAATTTCACATCCTGAATTTTCTGATGCATTTACAGATTTTGTCAACATTGCTTACCATGCTAATTCCAGATCAGGATTTCGCATGATGTCAGCGCCGCGCAAAGAGGATTAAGAAATCAGTAAAGAGAAAAATGTTTTACGTTTCCCCGATGTTTTTTCTTTTTTTTGTCTTTGCTAATCAGTAAAATGTCCTAAGCTATATGACAGTTTTTAAACTGAAGATTCTTGAATAATAATACATCGAGTGATCCATCTCTAAGAGAGACATTTTAAATACCACAAAGAATTCATGACTATCTCTAACACGCTCATCCTGGGTATGACGATAAACTGCACCTGGCAGCAGAGCCTACGACAGGGAGATTGGATGCTTTAAGTAACATAGAACCACCTCTTAATTGTTGTCCTTACCAGATCAAAACTTACTCTGGCTGGTAGCATCTGATAGGGTTCCAGCTATGGACAAATAGTAAACTGCCAAACAAAAATCAACAGTATATTTTTATAGTAGACTTAACAATACATTTTATGATCTACAAAATACATACCTTCACTCTGAAATTATAAACAAAATATGTGTAGGTGAAAGCATAAAATTACGTACCAGATATTTAGATATCAGCCTTAAATAAATCATAGAGGTCGATATGTCGCCAAACAAAATCAACCAAATCATCTCCCGCACCCGTATATATTTCCATTAACCATCAGAAAATGTCGCTTTCGGACTCAAAAAACGTATTCTGACACGACATGACGAAAGCACACTTGGTATTTACGAAATTTAGCGTAATCGTTATAAATTTTATTTGGGATTACTCGGTTCGAATTTAGGCTGGCACAATTCTTTTTCCTTAGAACGAATGCCGTGAGGAAAAGACACGAATTCACTTTGCTCCTCTCTTCTCTTCTATTGCCAAGTGTCATTACTAACACTACTATAGTAAATGACATAAAACTTTGCTAATCCATATTCTATAAATTACATTATTGTGCCGGCGGTAGTAATATTAAAGGGCCTTTTCTAACAGTAACTGTGAAGCTGCATCAGTGTGCATGATTCAAGTTGTGCAGAAACAGAACTTAGACAAATATACCTATATTTAATGATACTCTGTCAAGGCTGTAAATGAGTGTATTAGTTTCAAGATTTTAATTCTAGGGTGGCTGGTTTCGGGAAGAGTTCATCAATTGCTAATTCTTCCATACTGTCCACCAAATTTTTAGCCTGCCAAGAAAAATTCATGACTGCACAGGCAATCCAATAGAGAGTAAAAATGGCGGATTTATGCATGACACATAAAAAGCAACAGCCGTTGCTGGAATTCGAACTCACTTCACCTCCCTCCATCCAGCAGGAAAGAGCGATAACAGTGGATTTGAGAAAAGTATTTCCTTGAAAAACTCTTTTTGGTCAACGAATGCTGAATGTTTCTTTATGTGGAATAGGCTAATATATATATATATATATATATATAATATATATATATATATATATATATATATATATATATATATATATATATATCTCACAATGAATCATTCATACAAAAGTAGATTTAAAGTTAATGATATAAAAATGGCAAAATTTTAAAAGGTGCATTAACTTACAAATCACTCGATGAATGTTATGATCCTTGTTTTTAAAATTATAAACTGTTAAGATCTTTCGCAAGTACTTTCAATTGTACATTCAGTCATCCTCAGGCATGGAAATTATTTTGTTTTTTGATAAATTTCAAGTAGCATCCGAGACGAAACAATTAAATGCGAATCGAAATGTTTTTTGTTTTTTTAAATGTGTTCACGGATTGTCAACGGATACAAACTTTTGAAGCGTGCAGTTGATTTTTTTTTTTTGAAAATTTAAGAGACCGCATTTTTTTTTTTAATAATATGGCAAATTGAGAATTTTTTGTTGTAAGAGTTTATCAGTCATTGTGGCATGAACTAAATTGTGCAATAAATAGTGTAGTGTCTCAGTTGTTATTTTTGTATGAATTGATATAAATTGAACTGCACCACATATTTGATATATATATATAAGAAACTATTGTAAGTATCTTCTCTTTTCTTCAGTCTGGAGATTCTTTTTTTTAAAATTCAGAGATGAGGGCGGGCATTGAGAGAACGCTATGCATTGAAAACCTTCCGTTACTACTGTAGCGCATTCGCACAGCTATACTACCGTTATGTTTTCAAACAGTTTACTTAAAAAATTTCGGATATATCAATAAGTTCATTATTTTCTTTTACTATATTCTCTTGACGGTTCACTCAACTTCCATAGGATAGATAAAAAACGAAAAAGTATTTTATTTATAAATAAAATACCAAAACCGTCTGGTAATCACACAAATATTTCGGGTAAACTCTTTGTAGTTGAATGCTACTGTAGTCATGAGAATTTGCATTGCCTCTTTTAAATATTAATGACAAACATTTGGTAGGCTGTTCAAACATCCCTGGTTCTAATGAATTGTTAAACATCTGCGAAAAAATATAGAGAGATGTTGAGCGTAACAGCTGCAGAGCGACTGTTATTAAATTAATTTCTCATATTTATCTAAGATCCTGAGTTTGTTTCTCGTTGTTTATCCTACAATTTCAAGTTTTTTTGTTTTTTTTTTGGGGGGTTAAGCATTACGTCCCGAGCAAGGCGTGAAGCCACTAGGATGCAGGGGGTTGCAGAAGATTTGGAGCAAGAGCAGATAGGAGTGATAGAAGAAAGGATGAGGAGAGGGATAGTGGATAGATCAACGTAACTGGAGATATCGATTGATATTACATTTGAATAGTTGGAGATTATAGCTCTCAGGGAAACAGTAATTGGGAAGAGTGTTCCACAGGCGAGAGGTGCGAGGTATGAAGCTACTGGAGTAGAAGAGACGGCTACATTTAAAAGTTTCTACAGTGTAAGGGTGGGAGCGGGATGCCAGCCTCGTAGGGCGCTTGAATTCATGGAGTCTGGGAACCAATGAAAGCAGCTAATCGGAGCAATTACCATGAAAGTATTTGTAGAAAAGAGAGAGAGGCGACGGCGCGTCTGTGAGAGAGTGACTGTAGACGAGACGCCAGATCAGGGCCAATTATATTACACATCCTTCTCTGGATCTTGTCAAGAACTCCGAGGTAAACAGAAGGTACCCCCAGACCATATATGGCAGCAATACTCCATGCAAGGGCGAATGGTTGATTTGTATATTTGAAGTATCGATTCCGGGGAGTATTTAGCCTTATTCGAGCAACATCAGAAAATTTACAAGTCATTCTCAGCCATAGTTTTCTTGAGAGGAGACTTTGACGAAGATGATTCGTACAATAGCCACATGTTAACCTTGTTGATGACCGCATATGATTAATATCTCTTGAAGGGCATTTTGTGTGCAATGAGAAATTCTTAAAGCAAAGAACCTCTATAGATATGTTTTCAGATTTCTATGAAGACTGCTCATATCAAAAGTGTGTTCGATTTATTGATTTTACCCCTCCCCCAATAATGAGGTGTGTTTTACTTATGTCAAATAATTCACCTCAAAATGATTGCATTTTATCATGAATTAAAACATTACGTCGTATTTCTGAAATTCCCCTTCGAAATCTCATCTGTTTTTTGTTTTTATAAAATATCCTACCCTAAGAACATTTAAGTGAGGTTAGGTAAT
>CAHIKZ030005574.1:1885000-1945000 GCA_903632075.3 Acanthosepion pharaonis | reverse complement strand
GAGGGGTGGTGGATTCATGGCACTGAAAAAAGGCCATCAGCAAACAGATGATAGAACAGGGCTTGGAGAATTAACAAAGAGACCTTATTAAAACAACAAGGAACCATTTTATGTCAATTTACAATGGTGTTTCTTGGGCAAGACCCAACGGAAACCAGCCCTCTCAGGCTTGTTTTGAACTTGGAGTTTTCCTTTCCTGAAAATCTACGGGCATCAAAAGACAAGAGGTTCCAGTTTATTTAACCCACAGCTGGAGGGGTGGTGGATTCATGCATTTTGCACGGGTGCTAGCGCGAATGAAACAACACAGACTCAAGCGGAAATTGAATGCTTATCGCACTGATAAACCTTACACTGTTTACTGATAGCTTATCATGCGTGAATGTCTTGAAATATGGAGAAACCCAAGCTTATTCTTTCTCTGTGGGCGAGTTTTAATGGAAACATTGATAATCGATTTGCTTCCTCTATTCGCAGTCGATTTTCGACTCCAGAAGGACCATACTTTGAATAGAGAATTAGTGGCAGATTGGCATGCTACGAGAAGATTAATGTCCCATGGTATTCTGAAAAATACGTGACCCTATATGGCCTTATGAAAGACACTGTGAAAATCTATAAATAACTTCATCATTTCCCGGTAAATCTCCGTCTTCTCTCCTGTAACCCTGACATTTTATAATTCACGATTTCAATGTCAGTTTCTCCTTCCTTCGCTCTGCATATTGCGTATTTAGAAACGCCTCGGGAATCAGTTTATAAAGAACTCGGCAGCTGCTAACGATTTTAGTTACCACGAACAGAGAAAAAAGTTCGATTCTTGCTACAGCCGCTAATTCAAGAAACACCATTACTAACGAATTCAATAGCTTAAATAAAACTTTGTAGATTGCCGTTTAATGTAGATATAAAATCATTAGTTAGTTTCTAAGAGGAATATTAATTAAGAAAATTTAGTAAGGGATCGAGTGAAAGGACTTACGCTAAATCATGTATAAGCATCATTTCCGACTCCCTTGAATCAATGTTAGCGAGGATCGAAACCCGACAACTGGTATCAAAAGGAATACACCACAATTAGCAGTAAAGCAAGCCTGTAATCAACCACTGCATTACGTTTGTTTTTGGTGAAAGGTTTTCCAAAAAGCTTTCTATATTTTTATGACAATAAAACATACGTAAACATTGTGGTGTCCCGTTCAATTCACCTCTGTGCCATGTTCCTTCAGATCATGGCTCTACACAACTTTTTGTCTTTTGTTGCTTTGAGTAAGGTTTGCCTTTTCGCTGTCGCTTCTGGTTCCCCCTTTTGCCAATCATTTACACATGATCGTTAAGCAAGTTATTTTGCCTTCAAAATCCTCTAACTCTAAAATTCAAATGTACAAATTTCATTTGTCTTTTTCTAATTAGAAAAAAGTGTCCTTTGTTTCTGGTTCGTTTTGTTTTAGGGAATATCAACCTCAATGGGTTATTTAATGCCGGTAATTTTTTTCAAAAATGTATTGCTGGTAATATTTTTTCCAGAAATGTATTGATGCTAATAATTATTTCTTTCAAAAAATTAAGCTGGTATTAATTATTTACTAAAAAGTATTGCTGGTATTAAAACCTATTTTTACACTTGACCCCAGTTTGCGGGTTAACATTTGCCCATAGTTGGAACCCTAACAGGTGCTACCACCCCGGGTCCGGGGGGACCCGAGAACACCAGCAATTAAGAGGGGGATCCACGCTCCGCAAAAACTCCTCATCAGAGGTCATGCTGCTAGATGTAGTTTATCGTCTTACCCAGGACTGGAAACATCGCTGTTGCCAACGTGTTCATTCCTAATTCTTAATACTTTTCTCATCTTTTTGAACTTTCACTATACCAATTCGCATTCGGATTTCGGTGTCGCTATCTATGTCTTCTATTAAAACATTTCCTAGATATTTAAATTTTCGTAGTTTCTTCATTCTGAGATCTCCAGTTTGTAATTCGTATTTTGTGGCGTCCATTTTGATGACAACCATGACTCATCTTACACTTTATGTTTAATCATTTCTACTCATTTTCTTTTACTACCTTATGTAGGAGCTCCTGTAGTTTCCTTTCAGTGTCTGTTATCGTCATCGTCTCTACCTCATCTGCATATCTAATTATGTTAAGACTCTGGCAACTATTAATGAATCTGTTATACCTGAACGTACCTATTCTATTATTAATAGACTCTCCCACACATAATAAGTAGTAGTAGTAGAGGTCGCCAGTTGAGCTCAGTGGAGTTGAGCGAGTCAGTCTATGTCGGACATTGAAGTATCAACCATCACAATTAGATTGCTGCGTCGTTAACTTATTTCAAGTTCCTAACGTTTTGTACGTCGGTCCCTTTTAGGACCGGCTTAGCAAAATACAAGCCTCCACTGTGAAAACTACTCTACAACAGAATCCTGGTACGACTTCAAATTCGCTCAGGATAGCTGGTGAGAAGATCCATCTTTGTCTGATACCCCTTTCTTTTTTTTGTACATTTACGGAATTCATTTGCGATCAGTATGTAGGTGGTTTGCTCTCAATCTAAATTATGGATTTGATCTTCAAATAAATCAAGCTTACCTAGCAGTACAACATAGTCTTTGTGTCATACTTTTTCAAACACGTTTGCATATTCTACAAAAACATAGGTCTGTTTCATTTATATTGCTCTTTTGAGATAATTTTGAGCTTAATAAAAGAAAGTTACTAATTTTATTAATTATATGAAGGCAAAAGTATTGACGTATATATTGACAAGTTATTGACCTTTCCATTTAAGTTTCATTTGTATATGGATTATTCGGTCAAGTATCCTCATAATTATAGTTTCACTTATTAAACAATAGTTTTCTTTTTTTTTCCCCAGCATTCCTTCGTTTTATGATATATCCACCATTTACGGGTTATTTATTGGCGACTTCTCTTCGTTCTACTAGACTGTATAGGGAGACATTGGTCGGACTCATACCAGAGCTTCCTTTCATCACCCATGGCAGTTGGTCTCCATTTTGTTCTTGAGGGTTACACGTCTGCAAGAATTACAGTCAGGACATCCCAAACTCCAGCGACTGGACATTCAGGAATAATGCAGGCAGCGAAAATCCATGGCAATTGCCGGATATATACATCTGTTGACATCCAAGCAGTTTTGTTTGCCAAACAAAGTCAATTTACATTTGCATCTTTGTATGAGATTCTGAAGATTAGCGATAATCCCACAACAAAGAGAGAAGTTTTTTTATCTAATGAATAAGAGATTACGAAAAAAAAATAGACTGTGTGCAAATCAAAATGAAACGTAAAACAAGACAACGGATCACATAACTGCTCGGAGAAGACGACGAAGGAAAGTGCAAGCAACCGAAAATAGTTTTAATACGCCGCACTAGAAGGAGTCAAAAGACGATAGGGATTCATTTTTCTTATTGTTCTTATTTTGCTTATTCATTTTAAAAACAAAAAGACAAATGAAGGTGAAGTGGTTTGTGCTACAATTTCGAATAAGAGGGGTCGACCTGCCTTCAAAATAAACTAAGATTCTTTCTTATTTTTACGTGAGACCAAACATTGATCGCTTCCATTAGATCATAAAGATATTCAAGTAGATTTTGTTCCATTAAATCATTATATATTAGTCGACTCTCCCGAGGGTCAAGCAGATCAGTTTTCAGGAAACCGACAGCCCGACAACAGCACATGAGATTTGATTATAGTGGTGAAGGTTTCGTGCAGGACCAGCCACACTTTTTGAAGGGCCGAATTCAGAGACCTGGTGCACTAAGTGCCATAAGGTCCCCAAACGACGCTCGCCAGGTTTGAATTCAGAGTTTTCTTTCTCTTAGACCAGTTACAATCCAAGTCTATAGAACCCAGTCTGTCCTGCTATTTACCCATAGCCGAAGGGAGAAGAAGAGGATTCATACCTTTCCCAAGGGTATTAGCACGTAAGTGAATGTAATGGATTCGACCTCGGCTCTGCGATTCCTCAATCCAAGCCGCTATCCATTACTCCACCGTGCCTCTATATATATATATATATATATATATATATATATATATATATATATATATATATATTCCTGCACATTTTCCGTGTATCTCATCATTTGTTTCGGATGGGGAACTACAAAACATTTAAAATCTTATGGAATTTACATATTTTATATCACAAATGAAATGTATTTAGAATTATGAAAAAGAAACTTCTATAGGAAACAAAACATAACAAAAACAAAAATAATTCTCAATTATTATGCAATGTCAATCCTCTTCTATGACAATGGATAAGGGGGAAATTCCTCACAGATGAAAAAGGAATACGATGTAATATAAATGTAGTTCTACTGTACGATATTAGAAATGTCATGTAGGGAATATACGTGCAAAGAAGAAATTTTAAGAAGCAACCCAAAAAGTCACTTAGAATTAGTTCAAATTTATGGGACGCATAATGGAGGAAAAGGGCTTGGAGAATGTTAAACTCATCGGCCTTATTTAACAGAGGGAAACCGCAAGTAACATACCTAGCAAGTTTTGATAATTAAATGGCAGAATATAGATCGGGAATGATAGTAAAGAGACAACCATTACTTTGACCTGCAAAGGACATGGCACGTTTGAAAGTTACGATCGGCTACCCAATTAAAGCAAACGGTACATAAATGATCATATATGAACTATATTGCCTTGAATGAACAGCTAATGAGTATTGGATTGTAACCATACAAGATAACATGTCTAATCATCATAACCCAAATGTAATGGCAAAATTATAAACAGCACTTATTGTCGGTGGAAAAATGAAGCATAACTTAAAAAAATGCGTGGTGATTACTAATATTGTCGACGTATTTCTTTTGATACGCCTCCGAAACTAATTTATACTTTCAGGTGGAGGTGAACATTTGAAGAGTCCTTGATATGAGATATTGCGACCATCAAGAGTCAGAGAAAAAGGTTACTGCAGGAATTTCATTAAGTAAACCTGCTATTGCAATAACCAGGTGTCCGTTGGAATTGATTTTTTGGGTAACATATTCGGGGGAACGCACAGAATGCCGCAATAGAAATAACGTTCCTGGTGTATAGAATATTTATTTCATTTTATTATCATCAGGTGTGAAAGTCAATAAAATAGGAACAGCCATAGTTTTAAGGTATGGTATATTTATGGGCACAAGTGCTCAATATGAGCAACAAAGCTTATGTAAATATAAAAGTGGACACTAATGTCCACATCGAACGGCGACAGTCCGTTTCATGCTGGAAGGTAATCTTCAGGCCTGTAGATTATGTTCGAGCATTAAACAGACGGTCGCAATTTACATATATAAAGAACAAGTCGCTATAATCAAGAAATACTTTCATTTTTATGCATCTCATAACACAAAGAAATCTATTCATTTTCAGAGTTCTCTGCCTCACTTATTCTGAGTAGGTTCACATGATGCTAAAGATTTCACCAAAAATATGTCCTGTCTCCATCCATCAATTGCTGTCGCTTATATAATCTTGCCTCCATCATTATCCTAACTTTTACGCTTATGTTAACTTAAATAAAATAATTTTAACATTGACTTCATTCTACTATTTAACCAATTCATTTACGTCACGTACACGGTTAACCAAATTCTTCCTATATTAAATTCAATAAACGTTAACTTTTCTAACCCTACAAGTAATATACGTTTGTTCGGGCAATAGTGGAAAATACGTTTGTTCGGGCAATAGTGGAAAATACGTTCGTTCGGGCAATAGTGGAAAATACGTTCGTTCGGGCAATAGTGGAAAATACGTTCGTTCGGGCAATAGTGGAAAATACGTTCGTTCGGGCCATGGCCTAAAAATTTAACATATTACATACATTATTTCCTTAATATCATTCTAAACTGTAGCTGTGAGAGAGGATCATCCTTCATGGTCTCGTGCTATAAAATCACAGAGAACAGTACCAAATGACAGAAATTCCATCACTTTAGTAATTTCAACAGCAGCAACTAAGATGGATAGCACAATCATGGAATAATCAAAATGCTGATATTCCATATTTCTTCGCGAAAAGGTTCGAAAGAAAGTCCTCATCAGTAACGAAAAACCGGGATAACAGTGAATCTGAGAAATCTATTCTCTTGAAAAATTCATTTAACTGAAATGTTTTATAACTTTCAACTGAATGTTGCACTGTTTTGTCGATGACTGCTGAATGTTTCCATATAAGGAAACTGCTAATAGAACCTTGTTTTAGCATAATCAAATCAATTAATGTAGTTACGCTCATCATCTTCTATGTGATATGTCTCTTCAAGAGGGAAGTGTTTACGGCTCTCCAGAAATTTCCATATTTTGTATCACTCAGTAATATTTGTCTTTAATTTCTCTCCCCACTCTCTATTCTTCCATCCATGTTCACAAAATCGTGAAGGTTTCTCACGATTTCACACTTGTCTTTAGTATGCCCCGTTTCTCAAATTTCTATTTTCTTTCCTCATTATGTATCGTACAAATTTCAACTATCGCTTTCTCATTATAAATACCAATGTCTTTTTCGCTTCTGTTTTCCTTAAGACTTATTTCTGGCATGCTTCGGCCACCTTACGGTCATCTCACGTTGAAACAACGATTCTCATACGAACATCGTCGAGCCTGGTCAATACTTAAGTAGATGACCGCTTGGGAATACCAGGTGTTGTAAGGTTGGATATGCGAGTAGTGCAATAGATCACGTTTCGGATTTGGAAATAGGATAACCCGGTTCCAATTCAAGTCAGTTTCGTTATATTCGCTTTATCACCATCCTCCTGTAAAACCGTAATTCTGTTATTTCTAGCTTCTCATCATTCAACCTTCATTTCCATATAGAAGAACTAATATGGTATAGAATGTTAACGCTTTTCTCTTTATTTCTATTTGTTTTAAGCTGTTCACTCCAAGCAAGGCGGGAGTGACACTAGCACGCGAAAGGTTACAGAGTTTGGGAGCAATAGTGAAGAGGCGTGATAGAGGAAAGGATGACGAGAAGAACGGGGAACATATCAAGGCATTTAGAGATGTCTATTGACATTGCATTTGAATAGTTAAATATTATAGCTATCAGGAAGCAAGTAAGAGGAAGGAATTTCCACAGACGAGAATTGCGAGACATGAAGCTATTGGAGAAGAAGAGACTGATACATTTAACCGTTTCGTCAGTGAAAGTGTGGGATCGAAATGCCAGCATTCTTGCACGTTTAAATTCATTCAGTTTGGGAACTAGCCAAAGTAGCCCGTCGGAACTGTTACCGTGAAAGTATTTGTAAAAAAGACAGAGGGAGGCGACGGCACGTCTGTGAGAGATGGCAAATAATGTGCCTATTTATTTAATACGTTGTTTCATTTTGAAAGTCATGTTTTACTATTTCAATGTATCTTCAGATATCGCTGTCAAATTAAGTGACTTCAGTTAAAACACTTCCCAGAGAATTTCATTTCCGTAATTGCTTCATTTTGCCAATTCCAGTTCGTAGTTCGCATTTTGGGCTGTCACTCTTTCTGACAATCATTCAATCTGACGAAAGGACTCACGACAAAATGCAATAGGTTGCACTCACGCATTTCCTTAAATAAATTACTTCAAAACATGAGTGAATTTCATATTTTCAGTCAATATATTTTACTTCTTTTATTCAACTTTTTATATATATATATATATATATATATATATATATATATATATATATTATATGCATTTTGGGGTATATAAGACTTATAATGTGACTTCGTTATTTAAGTCTCGCACAGGAAGTACAATAATAAATAACTAAATAAATAAATGACAGAGAAAAATCTCCAGATTTTTACTTAAGGAACGAAAAAAAAAACCCATGCATCTTCCTCCCTGGAACTGACTGCAGAACTGTTAATATTAAGAAAAACCCCATAATGCAAGATTCATATTTATATGCATTTTCTCAAAGTCGGTTTATATTAAATAAAGAAAAAAATATCACGCACGCACGATATAAACTCGGTTCTGTTTACACGGAAACACGTTCCGGCTACTACCATACAAAAAAACATATGCAGTGTACATATGAATATTAAATAGGTTCAATCCAAATCCATTTAATAAAAAAAAATGTTAATTTTCATATATAAATACACTGAATTTGTTATTTATACACACACACATTAAAAGAATCATTCATACAAAAAAGTAAATTAGTAAAGTTAATGATATAAAATGGCGAAATCCCTTATTTTGTTTTTACAAATTTTCTGGATAACAATTGAGACATTAATCTACTTTTTGAACAATTTAGTCCATGCCACATTGGCTGATAAACTCCTACAACAAAAATTCTCAAATTTCCATATTAGTAAAAAGAAACGCACTCACTTAAATTTAAAAAAAAAAAAAAAAAAAAAAAAATTCAACCTTAGCGTTTCGAGGACACGCTCCAATAGTTTGTAACCATTATCAATAACACATTAAAAAAAAAAAAAAAACACATATTTCGATTCGCATTATGTTTTCGTCTCGGATGCTACGTGAATTTTACCAAAACAAAATAATTTCCATGCCTGAAGATGACTGAATGTGCAGTCGAGAGTACTTGTGTATTTAACGAAGATCTAATACAGCATATAATTTTAAAAAACAAGGATCATAATATTCATCGGGTAATTGGTAGGTTAATGCATCTTTAAAATTTTGTCAGCGAAGGGATTTCGCCAATTTATATCAATTTTTGTATGAATGATTCATTGTAACATAAATTTACCTACACAACATATTTGATTATATATTAATAAGCATTTATTTATTGATCTACTTTGGATAATGGCACGTTAACTGAAGAACCGAGTTCTAGTTCCCGCTAGGTCGGTCATATTCACTTACATACAGATGTCTTTGTGGAAGGTATGAAACCACCTATTGCTCCCTAACTATGGATTAATTAGTAAGACTTTTATAGATAAATTCATTACTTAAACCCAGAAAAAGAAAAAAATTACAATGTAAAAAATTATTTTCTGACTTTAAATAACCTGCAAAGGGTTGATAAGCCGTAGAAACTTCATCGTCCATGTAAAAAAATATAAGAATATATACACCTGAATAGCAATGTGAATCAGTTACTGTTAAACAAATATTCAAGTATGACTTGAGAGTAACCTCACCTTGACAGAAGTATTAATTTCATTATATTGTTTAGCCCGACGTTATTTACTGGGCACTACAGACCCCTAAAATAACGAAATATACGCACGTGCGTATTCACACACACATATATATATATATATATATATATATATATTCCGATTGAAATGTAACTCCCTATTTTATCCATGATAACTCCCTGTCTTGTAATCCATGATAGACGGGAGATTCCATCATACATAAAATAGGGAATTACATTTCAATTACCTGTGTATGTGCGAATATATATATATATATATATATATATATATATACACATACACACACACGTGTGTGTACATTATTATTATTATCATCATCATTATTATTATTATTCAGTATCTTTTTTTTTTTTTTTTAATTTCCATCGTTCCTTTCTGCCCAAAGGGGGGAAAAATTCCTTGGGCAAATCCTCAGAAAATCGTTCCTTTTTCTATGATTATATGACCTTTCTTTGTCATATGGGTGTCTAATCCAGCCGATATGCGTAAGAATCAGAAATACTGTCAGAGATAAGCAGCTTCCCAGAGGGTATAGTTGCTTTCTTCATTTTTTTTTTCAGGATAATATATATATATATATATATATATATATATATACACACACACACTCTTCCTATGATATATACATTTTGAATGCTTACGATTATGAATAAAATTTATTTCATTTTTCGTAAGATATTAGCATCTTTTCTGCATATGATTACAAAAATGTATTTTTATATTAAAATATATGCTAACGTATTTTAATGTTGGCTATGATATTTCTTATTACCTGAATGTACAGAAAACTAGAATGAATATAAGAAACTATATAGGAACGTACTTTTTAGATTTGAGAGAATCTGTTAATATGGCTGCACACAAATAAGTGATGTTTCTAGATAAATGAACGATAAGGGATAACTGACGTTGCCCTTGGAAAAATAACTTCAAATATAACACAAGAAAAACAAATACGCTCTTTATCATTTCTGCTTTCCGGGGATAGAAAAAATAATCAATATCCATTTGATAGATTTCGATACAACGAGCATCCTTTGATGACCTCGAATGACACGAGGTCAGCCACAAACATCTCATTTTGAGAATGGAAGCTTTCTGTTTTATGCAACAATTACTTCCTAGAGACTTCCCGTTTGGCCGTAACGTACAAATACACACCTTGCAGTATTGTTGGTTTACATCGTTCATTGAGAATGTCTAAATAGCTTTTCTATTTTATACATACATAATTTGTGTGGTGGGGGTGTCTTAAAAAATAATTTATGATTTATTTTCCATCCGTATTTTTTATTTCGTATGTTATTTTTAGCGGATACCAGTGTTTGAATAAACGTCTTGTTTTTAAACAGTGAAAAAGACGTTAATCGGCCTGCGCACATGGGAAACTTAAGGGAATGAGCTCTTCGACATGGTACGAGACTGCGTCGCCCATTGCAGAAGCCACCACCTTGACCCTGGTGCTTTATACCACTCGACCAGCACGGTTCTATTTAATCATTTAAGAGATTTAATCCGTTCAGTTAATATATTATTCATATATATAATATATATATATATATATATATATATATATATATATATATATATATATATATATGATCGAAATAAAAGTATAAAATTTAATATTACAAGACATATTAAAACAGTATTAAATAATAAAATAAAAAACTCAACAACAAGGGGGGGCAACCGGTTTCGCTCCCGCTCGTCAGGCTTCCTTCATAAAGCTTAGGAGCCAATCAAAATAGGTTGTTGAATGATTGATGCTTTTTAGAAGTATATCAACCTCCATGAATTATTTAATGCCCAAATCTATACAGTTTACACGTAATTTTATACTTTTAGGTTAATCGTATGTTTTATATGTATTTTTTGCAGATAATAAAATATACGGTCCGTAATTTCTGTTAGAAAAAATGTATTTTTATACTTTACTAAAGTGTTGTCATTTTACTAAAAAATGTATTATTTTGTCATTTTATTATAAAAATGTACTGTTGAATTTGTTTCGGGGTTCACTATTTGCTACTACCCCCGGGTCAGATTGGACCTAAGAAGAAAGGAAATTAAGAGATGATTCCACACTCCTCAAAACTACGAATTTCTCGGTTAGAGGTCATGCTGTTGGATGTAGTTTATCGTCATGCCCAAGACGACAAGATAAAGGGTTACTGAATCACACACACACATTTTATATATATATATATATATATATATGAAGCATTACTCTTCAAGTACATTGAATTGAGTACTCCGAACCGCTGGCGTATTTCGTATGGAGAAAAACGTTAAAATTCCTATCCTTTCTGCCGTGTCACGATGGCCGAGATGTAAGATATCTGACTGATGTCAAATCAGTCAGTTTTCGATCCTGGCTTGAAACAATTGGACGTCTGAGGAGCTGTGATGGCTATATATATATATATATATATATATATATATATAGAAGCGAAAACTCTGAGGATATGTATGAAAAGTAACTATAATACCTTAATTTTAAGAAATTAAAATATTAGCGTTCGTAGGAGCAATCACACAGATGTGAGTTTCACGAAGCAGCCGTTGTTGGAATGAATACTGTTTGAATAGAAGTTCCTCCTTATAAATGGAATAAATAAAGAATGATAAATATAGTAAATGAATTTTAGATGCTATATCTTTAATTGCGTAGCTATCTGCAATAACCTATTTGGTACTGAAGAATTTTATTACACAACTTTATATTATTCATCCTATTGAGAATAAATAGGAAAATATTTATCGTTCTTTGTATATTTTTTTTAGATTTCACATATATTGCCAGGGTTCCTAAGAAAGATAAAAAGAAGAAATATTGTTAAGATATATTGAATGATGTGAGAATAATAATGGAAACTATTCAAAAGAATGAGAAAGCTCACAAAACACTGATGAAAAAAAAAGTAATTGAAAACCTTATCATGCTAGGATTTAAAAAAAAAAAATGGTGTTAAAGACGTAAAGAGAATTTTTATAAAACTTAAAATTTTAACAAGTAACTCGAGTAAGTAGACCGGTATAAATATCTGAAGAAGCTGCTGCTGTGAATGTAAACAAAGAAAACAGATGTAGAATATTAACTAAGATCACCAAACAAATAGGCTTTTAACCTAGGTAAACATCTCTAAGAAAAACGTTCAATTTTGATAGCGTACTTCAGTTTTCATGGGTACTAATATTTACTACTCAATATAAAGCTATATTAGATGTGCATCACAGCTAGGACGGAGGTTGAATCCTTCATATAACTGGAACAGTTTAGGCGCCCCCTAATTTCTGCCTTGTGCCACATCTAAGCTACGCTTGGAAAATCACTATAACTAGAACAGTATAGAGGGTCTGTAAATGTTGTGTCTAATATTAAAGGTAATATAATTATAGTTTCCTTCAAAGTTGCTGATAAGGTCAAGACGCATGCAGACAGTTGGGCAAAAGGTTTTCAACTGTAACACAATCAAAATGTAAGAAGAATTATGCAATACATTGTCTCTTAAAATTACCTAACGCTGATTATTGACAACCTTCCACAAAAATAGTGGAAAGGCCATCAACCTCTCCATATGTTAATCCACTAGAAAAAAGTTATGGTCAATCGTTTGAACTGATATATCTAATAATGGGGAAAACAATTCAAGGAAAGACCATTTGGAATAAAATAAATGCTTGTTATGTTTAAGTCGAAAGAGTCGGAAAGTTTTTAAAATAAGTTTGTCAGCGTTACAGTATATCACAGCACAAATAATTCACTGGGCTCTATACATGTGTTAATTAAATTTTGCTTAATTAGCGTATTTTTGAATTTATAAATGAATCCATAAAGATATAGGCCATTGAAACATTAACATTTTATCCTGAGTTTGTCTGTATAGTAAATCCGGACACTCACAAAATAATTTCATATTTTGTTTAATAAGAAGAATTGTTTGAAGTTGAAAATGATACCAAATAAGGCGCCTTTAAATCGTCATTCCTCCCTTAACGACTGAATTTTATTCCAACATGGTCGCTAAATGAGTTGTACCTAATTGTTATGGTCTGAAATGGGTTAGTCTCATCCAGATGTGGGATTCATACCACTTTCGAACCATTTGTAATGTTTTTTTCATTTATTTCACAATGTTTATACAGTGCAATACAGTGCCGAAAACCATTCTAAAATCAGCTTTGTATTTTGTATATTGGGTTGTATACTATAAATACAGTACGTATAAATGTTCATTTCTTTTTACTTTTTTCATTCATAAGATGTGTGTGTGTGTGTGTGTGTGTGTGTGTGTGTTCCAATAACTTGGAACGATTTTAAATGTGAATTAAGTTGAAGCATCTAATGATTTTTTTTTCTTTTTCATTTAGATTTAACAACTTAATTCTTTGGCAATTTCAACCATGGAATGATTAACAATCAAAGAACGTGTTAAATTTATCGAAACCAATTACAAAAATGGACGTTCAAACAGAAATGCAATAAGAAGTTCCCAGGTCGCATCATATCTCGAAACAGCGAAGTCAACTGGCCACCAAGATCGAGCGACTTGACGCCTTTAGATTTCTTACTTTGGGGTCATCTCAAAAGTAAGATCTATGCCAACAAGCCAACAACATTTCAACAGCATAAGGATGAGATAATAAGGACATATTGGGGAGATCAGTGAGCAACTATTCAGAGACGTCATCAAAAATTTTGACCATCGAGTAGGTGTGTGCCGCCAAAGCCTTGGCAGACATTTGGGCGATATTATTTTTTATACATAACTGCCATGACTTAAATTACATGATCTAATAGAGAAATAAATAAATTTTCACCAATAACATCGATTTATTTTCTGCTGACTTTGATCTGTCTTAATGAAAATAATTCCTCACTTAACGACCGGAGTGTGTTACACCGACATGGTCGCTAAACGAGTTGTACCTAACCGCTATTTCAAGAATACTAAGCGTGAGATGGTTTTGTCTCATCCACAATCAGAAATGATTCATGCCACTTTTGAACCATTTCTAACATTTCTCGTTTATTTCTCAATGATTATAAAGTACAATTGTTTACTGAACATATTCTAAAATACAGTGGCTATACTCTATATATTAGCTAGTAAATACAGTACAAGTAAATTTGTATCTTTCAATTTGTTCATATTTTTTTATTTTGAACACTTTTTACATTATTCGGACTATTATCCTCATCTTTATTGCCATATTTATCACAACGTTTCGGCCGTTCTACGCTCGAACTGAACCTTTTATTTTGCTCGCTGAGGGAGACTGTTCTAGTTCCACGTGCCATGTCTAACGGATGTCAGTTATCAGTTACCTCCTGTTAAGTTCTCTCCCCAAGTTCTCCACCGCCTTAACCAGATATTGAACTCACATTTTTTTTTTATTTTGATTCATTTTGAAGAAAGTGAATATCCCGATCAAATACACATAATGAAGATCGAACTCGCTAACAAATTCTTATTCGAGGTAAGGTTGTAAACCAATGCATTTGATGGTTAATAGCAATGTTTTGGGGAAAACACAGAGTTTATTAATAAAATATAATAGTGTACATGTGTGTTGATTCATGTCTGAATACTTATTGCCTGTGCGGTTGTCGAAGTTAAAACCTACACACACTCACACATTATATATATATATATATATATATATATATATATATATATATATATATATATATAATTACGTAACCTAGCCCTGTTTTTCATATACATATTCATCTATGTCTAACAGGATATATATATATATCTTCATTTTCAAACCCGTAGACGCGTCAGTGTTCAAATATTTATGTGTGTGTGTGTGTGTGTGTGGAGGGTATCGGCCAACCAATTTCACTGTTTGGCCACTGAAACTTTTCTGTAAAAAAAATATGCATATGTAATATGTTATTTCCATTAATCTCCTTAGATTCGTAACCAATGACTTCATGTCAGCAATACCGTCAGCTACTTTTCAATTTTCTTGACATGTTTGCAATTTTCTCTCCTACAATATTTTTTTTCCCGATTTTGTCCATTTTGATGCAAGGACGGCAAAAACCATCGTGCGAAGAATATAGTCGTACTTATTAATAACTTTTTCTTTCAAAGTTAAAATCGGAATCTCCGACAAAATCTAATTTATTGACGCATGCATTTTTCGGTGACCAAAGCTTTCTCGATTCCCTGTTAGAAATGTTAGCAGGTTGTTAAAAGATGCCAGGGCAGAAGTCTACCATGTTGTTCAACATAAAGAATGTAAATGTAAAAATTCCATCCAGAAATCTAATAAGATATATGGTAAGAAATGAAATAAAATGTTAATCAAAACAGGTCTATTCAATTATCGCAAACTATGGCTACTCAATTAGCTTGTCGTTATTTCTGTTCATCAGTGATGAGAACAACACTTTAAAATGATGTACATAGTTTGTTTTGTGCGAAATCTATTTTTTCCAAACAATACATCATTATTCACACAGCCGCAAAAGATAAACAGTCATAAATGAACTTCATAATTTAATATGGCGTTCTTGTTCGAGACTTATTTTCTCCATTCGTCCTTTTTTTATTGCTTTTCTGGCGTTGTGGTGGGAATTGGCTCAGGTTCATTTTAAAATATTCCCATTGCCAAAGTCTAATTTCCAAAATTTCTCTAATTTTAGTTGATAGGATTATCAACTCTAGATGCCAAACTAATGTTTTCCTTGCACTATGTCTGAATTAAGAATTCAAAAAATAAAAACCGTCCTCGTATTCGCTACACAAACTTTATATCTTCCAGACTGAATGGGTCATTTGAAGGAGTAATTACGTTAAGAATGGTACAAATAAAACGGGATAAATTCGACTTAACATCACCAATCTGTAAACCACAATAGATATAAATATAAATCAAGGTGGCATTTGACGTTTCGACCAAACACTTACTGTGACTGTTGGTTTTCTTCCTTTCAAAAATGAAAAAGGATACATTGATCAAAATGCGAAATCATTATTCAACGGTTTTATTACTTTTAGGTGTTTTATCAGCTTATTAGAAAATCATTAAAATATTCGTTTCCTTTGCGAATTCAAAACTATTGATTGGAATCGGTATGGAAAATTTTGGTAAATCGTGAAGAAAAAGTAACAGTCATACTTTCAACTAATATTATCGGAAACCTAAAAGGGGTGGAGATGTGGAACAAATGATTTATTCACATTCAACCGGGATCATAGATGCCGAGGATGTATTTGTTAAGAGGTCGGCATTCCGACATTATCTCCAATCGCTTATTAAACAACTTCACACGATCTGAATGCGTTACATTCGCCAACTTCTCCTCGTGGCACAATTTACAGCTATTTCTGCTAGTCCTACTAGATTTGATCCTTCTCAATATACTCCACTGTATTTTTAGACAGTTAACATTTTTCTCTTTTCCACACCTCCTCCTCTTAACTTTCCTTAATGTGGTTAGAAAAAAATTATATTGTGTTGAAGAATATAATTTGCCTTACTACCAGATAGCTCACCGTTGAAAACTCAGGTAGTACAGATGGTAAAATATTTTCATTTTATTATAATATTGTATTTATAGTATTATGCTTTCAATTTTGTGAACGGTATATTGAGCAATATATATATATATATATATATATATATATATATATATATATATATATATATATATATAATAATAGCTGGCTATTCGTATTCGAGGATACCCGTCTACTAGGGTTACTAGCGAATCCCTGTTTCAGATTCTCGCTCAGGCACGTTTTTGTTTGTTCAACACTCACAGAGCCAACCTGTGATTTATACTGCAATTATGCTGAGCAGACCTGAGTTACTTTTTCGAGAATGATCAACAATCTGAATAACACCAGCAAACCCTCGGTCACGATGACTTGTGACTTCGTGCTAGCACAGCTATCGACAGCCCCTAGTGTTCCGTCTAACCAACTTCACCAACAAGGCTTGGGTCAACCCGTCCCTTCTCCTGACAAATCACCCAAGGAGAGATTCGAACTCGGGTCTCATGGTCAGAAAGCGAACCACTGGGCCACTATATATATGTTTCATTAAATAACATAGGCAAGTGATGTGATTTTATATAAATTCTTTTCATAACGTCTGATAAGCTTAATAACATTATCATTAAACAAAGAAAGAAAATCATAATATTGATCTATATTTTTTAATCTGATTGTTTACATGGATGATTTCCAAGCAATATATGTGTGTGTGTGTGTGTGTGTGTGTGTACACAAATATTTTATAAATGAGTAGATATATGACTACAGATCCTAGACTATCTCTATACAGGAACTGCAAGAATGTAGGCATACAGTAAGTCATACCAGCATTATATTAATATGTTTGTATAATCAATACGATATGTTTTGTGCAAATTTTCTATTTTTACTATATATTTACTTTTGCATCCTCATATATATATATATATATATATATATATATATATAGCTAACACATATGGTATATGTGCATAGATGTGAATGAATACATTAGTTTATAATTAGGTAATCTGATTCTATTATTTTCAGCAGCATTGTTCATTGTAAACAATGTATTTATGATGTGTTGCCAAATTTGCGTGACATATCTTTTGATTAGCGTCATTTCACCGTGTTGTGCAGAAAATCCTAAAATATTTATTCAGTTGATGATTTAACATAAAAAAAATAATTGCGTATCTAAACATCCATTGCACAAGGGAAAATAAGATGATGGCCGATTGAAATACAACTTACGTTTATCTTTAGTGACTCATCCGTTGCAGAAGAAACACATTTCCATTTCACTTACCTGGAAAACAAAATAAATGACAATTGAAAATATTGTAAAGTTTATCTGAACAAACACTATCATATAAGCGTTAACTCTTTAAAAATAGTTATATTATCTTTCAGATTAAGGTATTTAGAAAATAAATGCAGTTCCAAAGAAAATAGAATGAAGCTAACCAGAAATACCACCTCAAAGAAAAAATAAATTAAATTAAACAAACGTGCTAGCATTAGTAATTTTACAAGATTCTGTGGCATTACTAATTCTACAAGACACAAACACAGACACACATATATATATATATATATATATATATATATATATATATATGTGTGTGTGTGTGTGTGTATGCGTGTGATCGGATGTTGTTTATGTGTTTCCACAGTTTTCATCCGATTAATTTTGTTTTTTGTCTGATAGATAATTCTTCAGTGCCAGTTTTGAGTCGAAATTGGATGGAAAAATTTACAACCTTGAAGGTGAAAATTCGAAAGCTGATTTTTTTACACTTTGCGCAAAAATCAAAGGCAATTTTTAATATCTGTAATAAAATCGATGTGCAATAAATTTAGAGAGTTGAAATCTAACACAAAGGATTATTGGAATTATAAAACAAATTATGTTATAATTAAAAAATATTATTATTATTATTATGACGGTCCATGGAATAGGTTCCTTACTTGCAAAATTGAGAACGTTAAAACGGCCTTTTTCAGGGTCACGCCCCGCTCAAATTGTGAACTCCCCCCCCATTTGGGAATGTAGCCTAATTGCACCCAATTGTTGTCGAAAAATTCCCACTAATAAAACATCCGGTCGAGCACGGGTTATACTGCTAATATATATGTAAAAATAAAAAAAGACCATTATTTATTTATGTGGGTTTTTTATGTTTTATCAACCATTTGTGAGTTATTCAATGCTGAAATATATTACGAACTGTTGAAAGTTGCTTACAGTACCATTAATTTCCCAAACTGTCCTCTCATCTAAGTTTTGACCGGATGGACACTGCTCAACTGCGGGGATCGAAGAAAGCTCATAATTTCAGCATGATTTGACTGTAAGCTAAAGATCAAGAAAGTAATCAGAAACTATCAAATTCAGACTGGACTTGTCGATGTTAATCTCCATAGCCAACGTATGAATCTTTTTTTTTTCTCTAACGCTCTACCCGGTCATCACATATCTTGACCGAATATCTGGGCATCAAAGTTCCACTAAAGTTGACAAAACGGACAGCGGGTAAAAATCTAAGCTAATGACATACCTGGGCAGGAGCAATGAAAAAGCTGTTATTCTCTTCGTCAGCCTTAAAAATGGCTAAGCTATTCTGACATTAACAACTTTTTTTTTTCATATCTTACGAAATAATATCTCTTCACCAAATCATAAGAGCAACAGCTTCCGTGATAGTCTTCTGAAAGATTTTGAATGCTACTATAAAAAAAAAAATACAGAAATTTAAGGAATGACTAAGATCCGCGGGAGAATAGCAAAGGCATTCAAAAAAAAAAAAAAAAAAAAAAAAAAAAAGAATGAACAGGGGAAATCTAATAACTGTGATTCATTTAATTAGACGGTTTGCTCCATAAGAAAACTGAAGACGATGCTGAATGATTTAGGTATTAAGGATTATAACAAGAGATTATACGTATAGAGAAGAGAAAGTAAAGAGATAATCCGTATTTGAGACGGCATTAAATCAAATAAAACTGACTTTTCAGCACTAACGGATCAAGAGACTGAACCCATGTCTACCAAGTCAAAGGATCTATTACAAACAATGGTTTAATCTCCTCGGCCATGTATATCTTGGACACATGATCCGGTTCAGAGGAAGAAACATGCTATCGAGACAAAGGTGAATTTAATAAGACTAGCTGGTTTCATTTATCTCCTGATTCACAGTCCTTCCCGCCATTTTGAGAAGGAGTACAGATTTATCTTGTTTCCGGTTTAGGATTGAGTTTCCGTTTCCTTTTAAACTATTGTCATTCTCTTTCACTCCCAGTAGCCCCTTACGTCTTAGCGACATTATCACTTTGTTTGTATGTGGATGGCGGAGAATTAAAAAATGACTGGTGTTGTTGACATGAAATATTCTCGCTGCATGGAAAATGGAGTGAAAACAGTTTAACTGTCAATTCAGTAAAGGTTTGTGTTCAAAATTCCAGGAATGATACCAAATACGAAGACAGAAGCGTGCAGCAGCCAAACTATTGAGCGTGGAAACCAAGATGAGGATACACGTCCGAATTATAAAGCATATAAGTATGATAAATGAATCAAATAGAAAGAAATGAAATCAACAGACCATGAAGGAATAAAGGTATCTTCCATCAAAGTTTCATGGTCAATAGAATGCCGTGAACGAATCTAAGAATGCTACGCACGTGAGTTGATGAATAAGAAAATCCCAATAACAACAGAAATAATTTACAATTTCTTACCGTTGAAGGTTTAGGGCATACTCTAAGAATTGATCGGTTTTTATAAAGACCTGTGGTCACTTGATCCCGAACTACCAAATACGCTTTTTAATAAGATGAAAGAAATTAATAAACCCATTAAGAAATATTTTAATTAGTGTGGAAGGATAAAAAATTAAAAAAAAACAAAAACATGCAAGTTTTATATAAAGAATATGCAGCAACCAGTCCAAGTAATTCATGAAGAAAATAAAGTGACAGTCTGGGTTCTTTCCGGGTGGGATTGGGGTAGGAAATTGAATGCAAGATTAAGGCGCCGAATAAATGATTAAATCGATCGTACCGATTAATTAAGAATTTGATTTTTTTCTGAGGAAAAGATAAAGTTCACAGTTGAATTCATATTTCACTCAGCCGATTTTGATCGAAAGATTTCTCCTGCCCATTATAAGAAGTTTTTTTTTTTTTTTAAATGTTTTTATATAAAGTTTAACTAACCTTAAAAAAAAGCCTTGTGGCTGAAATAGCTTGGCATTATTCCAGCTGAAATTTGAGTGAGGTGAGAGTTATGGAAAAAAAAGGAACATTTCCATAGAAACAAGAAGACTGCTAAACGACGATGTAATATCACTTCTTCAATACGGCAGTGTATGTTGATCAATATCTTCACTGATGAAGAGACTGGAGTCAACAGAGATGTGGTCCTAACGAAGGGTGTCAAGAATTCTATGAATTAACCTATGAGAAAAGCTAAAGAAAATCTATTCAAAAAGACAGTTTTAATTAAAATCGGCAAAAGGCAATTAACATTTCTGGGATATATAATGAGAAAAGACTTAGAGAATTTGACACACACACACACAATATATATATATATATATATATATATATATATATATATATATATGAAAGCAAGAAGAAAACATCAAGATAGTGTGGGATAGTGAAAAGTTAAAATCTGCTGAGATCTACAAATGGCAAGAATCTGTGGAGAGCTGTTATCGTCCATATTCTGAAGAGATACGGCACATGAAAGAATAAATACATTCTCGAAGACGGCGCTTATCAACGCCGGAAATGGAGTCGAGAATGCAAGCCCAAATTCGAATTGGCACAATACTCATTTTTGAAAGTATTTGATTTTTAGTGCTGTTTCTTCAGGAAACAGAGGAACATGGTTCTCCACAGCTTCCTTTTCGCTTACAAATAAGCAATACACGACCTTGATTGTTCTTGCGATAAAGTGGGTTTATAGTGATCTCTGCAATTTTAAATTCAAAGTTAGAAGTATTGGAAATTTGTTGAAAAAGCTAAGACAGAAATTTATCCACTTGTTCCATATCAAGGCAAAATTGGCTCTCGAGTCTGAGCTGAAAACAGATCAAAAAAGTTAACTTTGAATTAAAAACCGTAAAAACAGCAACACAAAAAAATAATTTCCACAAGAACAATCAGGCTCATTCACTGGTTACAGATATAAACGAAAAGGAAGCTGTAAAGAGCCATGTCCGTCTAGTTCCTGAAGAGACAGCTCGTAAAGTCAGATTTAATTTAAAAAGTAGAAAAATGTGTCTAACTCATTGTACCTGTCTGTCATTGTGTCAGTCTTGCTAAACTAAGTCTAAAATTATTCGACGGAAACAAAGTGTATTAACAGTTGAAGCAGTTAATTTATCTCCAGTAGAATATTAAATACAGAAAACACACGAGAGACTGAAAACATCGCAAAAACTATCTACACTTATTTGATTTCATGCTATCAAATTCAATGCAATTATTTTAATAACTCAATGGACGACTATGTAATGAAAATATTGTTCTTAATCGAGTAATAGCAATTGTCGCCCTGAGGAAACTAAATTCGAAAGAAAAAAAAAATCATCCTGTCCTACTGAGATGATTGTATATTTATTAATAACCAACGTTATTTAATTTTTTTCTAATCAACTTAAACCGAGAAGATATACAATTATAAATAGAGATATTTAACAATAGTTTCGAACCTTTGTATTTTACTTTAAAAAAAAAAAAATGCTGGTTGATTTTCAGTCTGACGTAAATAGTTTTCATTCTAAAAGAGTCATTTTTAGTGTTTTATACTTAAAGAAGGTTACAAACAAATAAAAGTGGTACTCGAGTGAAAAGAACAGCAACACGCGCATAGATGAACTAAAGAGAGGTTTATTGTAAAAGAGAATATACTACTGAAAGGCAGGGAATCGGTTAGAAAGCTATTAATTCCCAAAGCAAGGATACCTACCAACCACCGCACGCGGTCATATGTAGTACAAGGCCGAATTTAATGTGGGGTATCCGAGCTCGTAGGCTCGGCCAAAAATTCCCCGTATAAAACAGGGTCGGGGAGCTGTTTCCGAGATGAGACTCGGCCCTTCGACTTAGCCTCGTCTGTGGATCCTCTCTGCCCGGAGGCAAAGAGTTTGACCAGCACAACTGGAGACAATCTAACTAATTCCCGAAGCAAACCCGCCAGATATATCTTGTGCACACTATATATATATATACCGATATGTTCAGTCCACAATAGGCGATAGGGAGTGTGGGACATTCCATTACAACATTTAGAAATTAGGAAAGAAAGATATCTATTTTTTTTTCAAGGAAATGATTCAGCATATTTTAATCTGATCACATTTAGCATTATTTAAAACGAAGACAGTAGTTTTTCATACACAGGAAGAGAACTGTAAATATTTCTTACGAAATCATCATTTCTGAATTTGGTTAAAATCATCTCTGACGAAAAAGGACAAACTGATTAAAAGCAAAGTCAAAAGATTTTTGCAAGTTATCATTTTTAAGTATATCCGATCTGAAATACTGAACTAATACATGTTTTATTAGACTATTGGAGTCGGGGAAGCAACGAAAAAAGTTATTGAAAGTAGTTAAATATTTGACAGTGAAGAAAATATAATCAGACACGAGTCTTGTTTGAGGGTTCATTCAGGATCTCAGACTTTTGAGATCGAATTAAGAAAGATCAAGGCAACGGAAAGGCTGGGAAGGAAATGCGTAAGTCCAGAGGCTTAAAAAAAGTATCTAAGTGCCCATATATTATAAAGATGGTGAAAAGTATATGGCCTTAACCTAAAAACGACTTCAGTGATCATAGAATTCCAATACACGCCAAAAATTGTATGTGACAGCGTCTTTTAGTGGTTGAAAAACTTATTAACTATTTTGTTTATCCTTTTTAGACTATTGAAAAAAAAAATCAGAGGCTCGGTTATTTAAAAGTTTAAAATTGAACGGAAAAGAAAGTTACCTTTAAAAAAAAAAAGTGCTTGGGGTTGTAATAGTGGTACATCAAATCTTCAAGGAATTACTTTCTTTTACATAAGCAAAGTCAGAAAAATAAATCAAGAGAAGTGTTGAACTCGGCTGTCAAAGTGATTTTGAATATACATCAAAATCATATAAAACTTTGCCGACAATATGGGAGATCAGCTATGAACATTTTTTTTATCCAAAGCGCAAGAAAAAATATTAAGTTGATCAAAAAAAAAAAAAAATAGATCAATAAATTGTGTAAATCTTAAATAACATTGTCACCTTTTAAAATATGATTTGACGTGATCGAACAAATGAAACTTTTCATCGTCGAAGAATAAAATAATATCGTCAATTTTAGCAATCATGGAGAAAACTCAACGGGGATTAATGGTTAGCGAGCTGGTCTTCCGCAATTTTAATACTAAGTAATATGTTTCATCCTTACCGAATGGGAATTTGGCTTATGCTAAAATTCAACTCATGAAAACAATTAGCAGTGGTGAACATGCTTACCGATCAAACTATTTGTAACATAATAGGAAATTTTACAACTCGTATATATAACCCTGTGACCAACAAAGCCCTAAATTGTAAATATTATTCATTTTAATTCTAAGTGTGGTGAAAAGCTATAGGCCTAACATCGGAAAATCATTATTTCAAAATGTAATCATCAAAATGCTCCCTTTGGGAAGTTGGTTGAACAATATGTCAGCGGCGCCAAGTTGTTAACTGACAGTGAACATTTAGGTCTAGCCGGAATCAATTTGATGATTGCTTGACTTCAACATTTGAGGACTTATGCTTACGTTAAGGGCTATTCAGCAAACAAATCCGAACATAAGCAGCAGCGTTTAAGTTTCATAAGAAATTATTCATCGGTAAGTGCAAAATATTTCTCGAAAAGTTGCTGTCAACTATTTCGAGTTTTCATTTTTATTGTAAACTAAGAGTAAAAAACAAAACATTTATTCGAGACTCGTTTCATAAACTGGTATATGCAGTATTGTAATGGTTAACAGTTTGGAAGGAGATATTGGCGATCAGAGTTTTGATTACAGTTGATTTCGAACAAATACACCTGGGAAAAAAGTATGAATCGATCCATTCTTACAACTATGGCTTAATAATACGATAAACTGGTCTCGCTAACCATGATTATTAACTATTTTAGGCGGGCGACTATTGAATTCAAAAGTCCTCCAACTGACTCTACAAAGATAGTTAGACATTAGATGCAGAGAATATGTTTGTAAAACAGGAAGACGATAGATTTCATCATGTACCGATAATTCCACTGGAGATCAATAATCCAGAACGTTATCAACGCCAAAGAGCACAGGATTGATCGATTGACTGATTCGTTTCGTTACAACTTAACCGTCTGTGAGTTATTTAAAAGCGAAACCTATTTCCGATTGTAAGCGGTTGCTTATAGCACTCGGTGTTTCAAAGCGTCCCCGCATCTAAGTATTTACTGGGTTCAGTGCTTCTTCGTCAACAGAACGAGAACCAGTGTTTTCAGCATAATTTGACCGTAGCTTGAGAATCCAAAGATCGTATGAAGTCATATCATGTTGTTTCATGTACAAGAAATACCTATTATTTTCCAGTGGTTTCGGAGTTTCCTGGGAATATATATCCTAAAATATGTGCCTTGGAATTCTGGATTTGGTTTCGGTGGAAGCATAGGATTTCTCATCCATAAATTGTCACACCCAGTGCCTAAGCGTAAATGTTTATTAAACTTTCGTCACTTGTCGTATGCACTGAACTCGTGACGTTCCAATGAACTATTCCTGTCAGGTTTTAGAATTTAAGATTGATCACTAGTCTTGTTTTACATTAGTGTCTTTCATAAGGTCCTAATTTATCCGCTTCGTCTGCTGATCGAGTTATTTCACAATATTATTTTCCAATGCTATTAAACTGTCTCATAGCAATCGTAACTTATTTCCATAAAGGCCGACCTGCTTCATTCTTTTCACACATGATCAACTATTACTAAACTTCTGAACACATTCCTTGATTTCTGATTTCTTTTGTTTATCAGAATTTGCTCCGAGCGAGAGGCTGTGTTTAGGGTCCCACATTTGTATTCTTTGCTACCATTAAACGGGACGTTGTAGACTCTGGTCTTGAACTGTGTCTGCGAATAGGTGACATTGGCATTAAGTTCTTTATGTATTAGAGAGTTTAAAATAATATATAGATCATTCTAATAAGAGTTTTAAAAATAATCGGCTTTTTTTAAAGGAGTCTCTTAAATCCTCCGCCCACTGTATAGAATATTCGTATTTCTAGTATGTCTCCTAATAATAAAATTCAACATTACAAAAGATAAGACCGGAAGAAATCTAGAGTATCGGTAGAAACGCTATCATTTACTGGGCTAATCTGATATCCGTAAACGTACGTGTGAATTGGGCCGAAATCTGTCAATTTAGCACTGCCTGTGCTAAAAGCGTTTGGTGGTTCCCTAAGCTTTGCTTTTTAGCCTAATGGATAGATGCTGCCTCATTTGATTCTATAGTGTTCACAGAAATCCATTTAACGGTAGGATTTATTCGCATCCTGACGGCCCATGTTTGCACATACCGACAGGATCAAGTTAAAAGGGAGAGTCACGAATCATCTTGACTCTCCCTTTTATCGCCACGGTGAGCAATGTTGAAAACTCAGATAAAGAGTCATTATTGATTTTTTGGGTGCTATATCTTGACGGAAGAAAAAGAGAATTCGACATAATTTAGGATAAAAATACGAGATAAAATAATTATTTCATTCAAATAAATGTCTATCAGTTTACCAATGACACTGGTAATAGTAGCATTTCCTTTCTGTCAAAACATTCAGTATTCATTGGCCATAGTGCTCATATTACTGTCGCTTGAAACTTAGAAAAATCTGTCTATTACTGTCGCTTGAAACTTAGAAAAATCTGTCTATTACTGTCGCTTGAAACTTAGAAAAATCTGTCTATTACTGTCGCTTGAAACTTAGAAAATCTGTCTATTACTGTCGCTTGAAACTTAGAAAAATCTGTCTATTACTGTCGCTTGAAACTTAGAAAAATTACTCGCTTGAAACTTAAAAATCTGTCTATTACTGTCGCTTGAAACTTAGAAAAAAAAATCTGTCTATTACTGTCGCTTGAAACTTAGAAAAAAATCTGTCTATTACTGTCGCTTGAAACTTAGAAAAATCTGTCTATTACTGTCGCTTGAAACTTAGAAAAATCTGTCTATTACTGTCGCTTGAAACTTAGAAAAATCTGTCTATTACTGTCGCTTGAAACTTAGAAAAATCTGTCTATTACTGTCGCTTGAAACTTAGAAAAATCTGTCTATTACTGTCGCTTGAAACTTAGAAAAATCTGTCTATTACTGTCGCTTGAAACTTAGAAAAATCTGTCTATTACTGTCGCTTGAAACTTAGAAAAATCTGTCTATTATAAAGAGGTCACAGGAAAACAGATTTCTCTGGTCTGTCTTTACCGCTTGTTACAATATTGATGGAGGTTTCCTTCCTAACCTTTTATTTTAAATAGTATGGCATTTCAAACAGCTATTATGTCATTATATACTCTTCGCTTCATATATGCCACCAATTTTAGTCGTTCCGGTCATTGAAAGTCCTTGTAGTTCGGAGAAGGAAGGTCCACTCAATTTACTTTCTCTGACGCTCAAAGTCATTTGTTATCAAGACATTTGAAACAGACAGAAAAAACTGACAGAATTTTTTATTTTCTATTTAGCATGTTTAGAATTATCAAATTAGAAATGCGAAACGGATATATGCATTCATGTAATAAAATAAGTACACTCCATCTCCCCACTTTGCTTCTAATTATCCATTACAATATTTTTTAGCGCTAAAGTTGGTTTCCTAAGCTTCTACCTTGTTTTATTATAATACATATATAAACGCAAACTTTCTCACAAAATATTACTCGTGAAATACTGGACGAATATTAATAACCAGGCTTCTTCTAATAATTAATTAAAGTAAATATTTAAAAAAAAATGGCAGCTAATTCATATATCTGGGTAAAAAAATATCTTATAGCTAGGTAGATTTAAGCTTCTTCAGCTGGGAAGTCATTGCATTCTAATTGCCAAGATAGTTGTCCTGATAAAACACGTTTCTTGAAGCAATAGAAAGGGGATTTTGAATCTAGCTCGCGGCACATTTTTCATTTCGTATCTTTAGTATTTACGGACAGTCATAGGATAGTTGTCTTAGAGACTGCGATAAGAAGTAGCAGAATTTTGGATTAATAATTTAATTTAGATTACTTTATCTAATAGTAAATTGAAGAATAACACTTTAATTTAGTTAATTTGATAATCTTGCCTTAAAGCTGGGTAAATTAAAGAAAATCAAAGAAAAAACGAGGGATTTCTGAAGAGAACTAGACAATATCAAAAAACCGAAGAATTTGTCGGACGAATCGTTGGTCACGGAATGTTTTTTTTTAATTATTCGTACGAACAAGGCGTCGTATAATGGACACTTTTGTTAAGAAAATTCATGAATAAATACCAGAACAAAAACAAGAACGTAGAGCATTGTTTCAGAACCAGGGAAATATATTTGACGATTTAGAAACGCCAATGTCGAAGAACTAGAAATATTAAACTGTTAAGGGGCAATTAGAATTGACCAAATTGAACAAAAGAGAAACAAACGACCAGGACTAAATGGGATTGTAATGGAGACGCTGGCAACTTTAGACGATTTGGGCATTGACAAAAATTATGCACATAATAAAAATACGACAATGGTGAAATACCGGAAGATAACTGTAAATCATTTTTCATAGCTTAATGAGCAGCAGAGCAACATATACTATCCGAATTCTGAAGAAGCGAGCGCTGAGAAGAATTAGAACGGAAATAAGACTAGAACTGCGCTGGTTAGCTTAGGGCTTTGGAATAAGGAATGCGATATTTAGCATCTAAACGATATTCAAAAGGGCAAGTTATATATACATATGTTTTAGACGCTATGCAGAAGAGTTTAATAAGGTACGTTATAAAGAACGCTTTGAAGTGCTAATTCAGCTTAATTTATATGAGACGGTTATTAGAAGCGCCCAGAACTAGGTGCAAACCTCCTGGGCCAGGATAAAAGATGAATTCCGTAAAAATACCAAAATATAAAACGTGTGTAAGACAAGGATGTGTCTTATCGAATTTATTGAACATTTACATTGAGGGGATCCTGAGAGAATTATAGGTTCTATAGATTCGTTATTGCCGCTGACATTCTTAATATTATTGCCCAGTTTCTTCTTTCGCACTTCTCACTTGTGGAACTCTCTTCCGGCTTCTTCCTTTTCAGTCAACAGATATTTAAAGATCTTAAAGCTGTATCAAACGTTATCTACCGTCATCTTAATTCCTCCTTTAATGTACTCTCTCGTTAATGCTCTTTTTCTGATATTCTTTAGCATTCAGTACTCTTTTGTCTTAGTGGCTTTATTGTCTTGCTTGTAGTAAAATGATTAAAATAAAATCTAATATATGCAGAGAACACATTGTTGATAGCAGACACGGAATGAAAACTAAAAGGAACTCCTACATAAGGTAGTAAAGGAAAGCAAGAACAAAGGACAAGGATGTTTGTATGAAGACAATGTAATGTTGCCAATAAAAAAGAACAGTCCAAGATGTGAAGTAAGAATTAAAGATGCCAATATCAAACAAGTACAAAAATTTAAATACCTGGAAAATGATTTACCAGAGGTGGGATAATGCGACGCTGAATTCGAAAGGTGCATTCAGACAGTGAATAACGCTTTGCAAAATCTAAGCAAGGTATTAACAAACAAGAAATCTTCGTTAGAAACAAAGAAAATGCTGTTATGTAATATCAGTCCTCCTACATGGCATTAAATGCTGAACAATTTCATCACAGTTGAAAAAGAGGCAAGAGAAATGTTGTTTTATAGATAGATGCTGGGATACATACTATGGACTGAACACGTGAACAGTAATGGCTGAAATAGCTGAGGAACTGATGATGATAAATTCGGTTTCAGGTAAACTGTTATTTAGATGGAAAGAAAAAAGATACTTCACAATATAAAGAAATTTTAAGAAAAAAAAAAAAAAAGGTAAACAGTGTTCCAATATCTGGATTTCATTAAAACCTGATTACGGAACATCAAACATTAAGTTTAAATCTAAAATTCGTATCACCGGATTATCTTAATTCGTTTGAATAAAGCGTTTAACATCCGCATCACAGACTTATTAACAAAGAATTGTTATCTAATACGAGTTATGTCCCTTCACATGAAGAGGCGAACGAGATCATTCAACTCCATAGTATTGAATCAAGAGATAGGTTCAAAATTCCGAAAACTTTAAGTATAGAAGTTGCCGGAAATAGGTCAGCGGATATTACGTCGAAACGTTGTGATTCCAAAAATCAAGATCATGGCATTTGTTTTACTGTTCGGATACCATGACAAAAAAGGTGCTTAAATAAATAAACGTCTACTACCCTGATGAAGGCTGCTGTACAATTGCCAAATCGAGTCCGTTGACTTGGAAACATGCATGTAGGCTGTTTTTATTCCCGTCCGTTGTGAAAACAATCTCCATGAGAAAGAAAATAAGGCATTTTAAGGACTTACAGCATCCCACACTTTGAGGCGCTTGTAGCATGTTTATTAAATAAACAGATTGTTTCAGCTCTACATGACGCACAATGTATCTTTATTCGAAGAGATAGCTTGCCACCACCTCAAACAGATAATACATTGTTTATATAATATAAATAAATATATTATGTACGTAGCTGAAAAATCTGGAAGGGCTAGGATAATTTCGAATCAACTTACTCTCCAATCTAGTATGGTAAATAAGGTTTTATAACTTAAATTCATTAGTGTGGTTTAGTCAATATGTGACAAGGTCCACCTGATCATGAGTCGAATGTGCCGAACGAAAAAATCCTCCTCTGATAGAACAATACTGAATAAGTTTCTTTAATGTTCTGTGTCCTGTCACCGTGTGGATGATCATAGCTCTTTACAACTTCCTATCGTTCGTAGCTCTTGGTAAGGTTGATCTTTTCATTACCCATATCTGCTCGCTTGCACAAGCTCGTGCATAAGATTATTCGCTGCTTTTCTCTTACGTTCAGTGCTCCCTCCGAGTGTCAAATTTTCCTAGCCTTTTTTCTTCATGTATCCTGTAGAAGTCAAGTGACTTGGCTGCCTTCTTCTGTTTCCTTGTAATTATCTATTGTACTATGTACAAATGTGGCACAAGGCCGAAATGGGGAAAGGGGCAAGGATGGTCATCTTCTGTCTTAACTTTAAACTTAGCTAGCCGCAATCACTGACCCAAACATACAATGTTCCTTTCACCAAAACAACACATCCATTACGTACCATTCTTCCTACATCCACCAAAATGCCTCAGAGTCTCTATGAAGTTCTAACTAGCCCTCATATATACAAATCATTGTCTGTGGGGGGAAGGAAAATAAAATAACATCTAAAAAAAAAAACAATGAATATTTACAACTTCTGTTTCCTTGTAAAGCAAGCCAGCTGATTTTACCTCAGTTTATAGGAGAGCGCTTAATACACCAGTTAGGTTGGTCCATTTTGCTAGAATGGACCTGCCCAATACATTTGCATGAGTGGTCTTTATTCACCCATATATTTCTCCATGAAATCAGTCAAGTCAGGTGGCTTTTGGCTACACTAGCCTACTTGTGTGTCAGACCACTGGCAAGCTAACCAATATTCTACATGGCACTGTGGGCAGGATTCGGGGTGTTGTCACTTTCTAATTCTAAGTATAAGTGTTCTTTTTGCTTCAATTTTGCTTGTTATTCACATGTTCAGTCTATGGTATTCTTAGAATTCGTCTACGGAATTTCTTTTGCTTCAAGCCTCTTCTTCATCTGTAAGGCGATTATAGCAAAATATTGTCGATAACGAAATCAGTTTTATCTTTTAAATTTAGATTAAAATAAATGTTTTCTCCAACAACAAAAACTGAAACGTATTTTTTTTAAATCTAAACTCCCGATTAAATCGTCGACAGGTTATCTTCTCGACATTCGTGTAAAATATTTAAAAATAGCGATTTTACTTATACGCAAATTTCAAAGATAAACTCTTTTTAATAAATTTTTTGAGCCGTTCTCATTTTTGGCAATCCAACAATAAGCGTCGTTTCAAATTTATTTTTAGGAATTCAGTCAGAGGGGTGGATACATTCTCCTGTTGAAGGAAAAACGAGACAAAAAAGTAATCAAACGAAACCAGCAACAGCAGCATCAAAACATTGAAAGAACAAAATAACCACATCTTTGGACGATTATCAAAAATTCTTTAAGCCTTTCTTCATATTTTTTTCTTTGGAAAAAACTCTTGTCTAATATGATTTTAAAATTCAATTTTACTGCTTGTTAAGTCTCTCTGTGTTTTGTTTACAATTTGATCGACAGCTGTTGGCTCTGCTGAACGAGTCGAGTTTGAAAAAGAAAGATTTTTTTTTTGTCATTCGATTTGTGCGGCCGACCCCAGTCAGACTCGAATCACGGGCAAAGAGCCAGAAGTTAGGTTCAACTAAGGAATGTACGCCAAAGTAGAACTTTTCAAAGTCCTTTCTAATGCATTGCAGACTTGTGTATCGATTCCTTGTGCTTAAAGGAGCAACCGTTTTCTATAAGAAATCTACCATCATGAATAAATACATAAAGTTTATTCGTGTAAAGGAAGGTTAGAACGTAAATGTTTTGGCTTTTTTACTTTTATTTTTTTCTGCTTTCAAATGACACAGAAAACCACTTGGGAATATATCAAGTTTTATATTGTTTAAAGAATAAATGAAGGTGCGTTACATACATCAATATATTAAGTCATATGCATATATGTAATGAATTAGTTACGAACTAATACATATGTGAAGTATGTACATGCACTTAATAAATATGAAAATGTATACAAGAATATCAAATATATGTGAATACATATATGTATGTGTGGGCACACACTTCAGCATGTTTATGTAAAGGGAAGAGCTATGCAGTTGAGAAAATTCCCATGAGGGAATGTTTTGTTTCGGATGTACAAATTCTGAGTTGTATAGCGTTTTATTCAAGAGAACACTTAAATGAATACATTTTTAAAAATATTTCTTTTGTTTAATTGTGTACATAGTTATCTTTGCTTCTTGTGTTGATCAATCTACCATACGCACACACACACACATATATATATATATATATATATATATATATATATATATATATATGAGAGAGAGAGAGACGCGCGCAAACAAATTTGGGCAGCAATCTTTTTATGCAACTTTCATTAAAAATGATTGACAACGTACTACCGTGAAGTTTTTTTTTTTTTTTTTTGTTCGTATTGAAATTGTCCGATTTGGGGTTTACTAACTTTTTAAATACCTTGTTTTCTACGGGGACCACGTATAGAGTAACACGGGCCGAGTGGATTTTCCATACTAACACTAACAGTTTGAGTGAAAAAGTTCCCTTCCACGATCATAATGGCAATATTTACATTCAAACTAAGCATACAAATTCTTTAAGAACAGAAGAAAAATTAAATGAAAACAAAACTTAACCTTAATATATGTAAATTTTAGTAAAAAGAAAAAGACTGACAATTTACTGCGGTAAATTTTTTTATTAATTTTTCTTTTTCTCTTAGCAAATTTAAAATATTACTTGGGTCTTGATTTAATCAATTACCTACATTTATTATTTTTATTATTCCGTTTGTAAACGTTATAATAATTAGACAATTTTGCATTACCATGATGACTTAAACGAAACTACAATTAAGCGAAGATTATTTATTTAAATTTATTGGCAACTTCTGGCAATCTTCCAGAGTATTACTAAATTGTTTTATTTATTTATTTGGCTTTAGAAAAACATTTCATCACTACTATACATTAAGATAATCTGAATATAATGTACGATATAAATTGTAAAAAGGTGCAACACACATTCCCACGTTTCGAAGCCAATTGATAGTTAAAAATAAAAACGTAGCTTCTATTTCAATATGTACGATAGACGTAATACAGTTTAAAATACAAACGGGTCATCGATTTCATCGATGGAGCCTAGATTATTAATTTAATTTCTGGAATGATACTATAAAATCCAATTTTCATCAGTTGATACAAACTTCTAAGTTCCTTGTAAACTTCAAGAGGATAATGATCAGGTAAGCAAATATTGTTTACACATAGCCATTCTAGCAATTACATTGTTACAGCTCCTGTGTGCATATTATCTATATATATATATATATATATATATATATATATATTGAGGAAAAAATCGCACACCATAGGAGTTAATGGATGGGTCATAGAGAAATTGTTGAGTGGCCATCAAGGTCACCAAACACTTGTATTTTTTTTCTGTGGCTCTATTTAAAATAAGTTGTTTATCAAATGCACCCCAAGAAATATTGAGAAACGTAAAGAAACAATTAAATCTGAATGCAGTAAAATTATAAAGGAATCTTTCCGACGTGTTAATGAATCATGCAGGCGTAGAATTGAAATGTGTTTTGAAAAAAAGAGGAGGGTATTTTGAACAGCACATAACATTTAAATACCTATTAAATAACTTTTTCATGTATTATTATACTTTAGTATACTATCGTATGGTGGACGAATTTTGCATTGCACTGTGTGTGTGTGTGTGTGTGAAAAATTTACTGTTAGAATTCTCATCACACAAAAATCTATATTAAAGTGATATATCACCAGTTAGTAATCGGGATGTGTTAATTATTATGTGCTCATCTGACAAATTTTCTTCAATTTTAAGCTAAGGAAGAAAGGCATCAGAACTAATTTAATTACTCTCTACGATGTCGTAGCTCAAAGAATGAAAACTACGATATTACTCATGTGACAGAAGAGGAACTATCTGCAAGTGTATCAAATTACAACACTGTGCACAAATAAAATCTATTTAAATTTTCCCTTCATGAAATAGAAGCTTCGTAAAACTGTTGGAAACTTTTCATGCTAAAGACTACTTAAATATCCAGTACAAATACGGATATTAGATCAAACGATTGGCATGATCCGATTTCTCGATCGTTTGAGTAGAAATTCGTCTGCTGTGGCATGAAGTGGTCATTTCAAGTTTGATAAGAAAATTATGGGCGATTTCAACAATCTCCGTTTTGATTAATAACAATTTCAATTTGTTCACTTCTAAAATCACAGTCTTTACGTATTTATGTATTTTTCAAAATCTTTCTTTTTGAATTCTTCACAAGCAATAAAGTTGGCGCGACCAATTCTGAATTATACGAATTATATTTTTCCTAATGTTTGTCTCGCAAAGACGGAAGATTTAATAAACTAATATTCGAAACTTGATTTACACATTTTCTTCAAAGTATTACATTATGAATATAAAAGCATTAAATACTTGAAAAAAAAAAAAAACAGTCTCTGATTCTATTCTGTTTATTACTCCATTTTGTTAATAACAAGTATTTTTGTTTTATTATTTTTGTTCGATTTATCTCTCCATTAGGTACTAAATCGAAGTTATGGGTTTTATCTGAAGGTGGATATGTCAGCCTATTTACACACGTGCCAATGTAGTCACCAACCTTGACAAGATGTCAAGAAATACTCTTTACCTATTTTAATTATTTCTTTATGGGTATAATAAAATTCAGACTGTTTAATCTATAAAGCATAAACTAGTGACAGAAATAACCTCCCATGTTTCACTATGTTATATAGGAATAAAGTGTCGCTGCCGACACTTGAGTTTGAACATAGATCGCCAATGAGCAAACACAGGCGACCCCATTATTGGATCGCGTGACCATAGAGGAAACGCAAATATGGGAATTAGCGTGGCGTCTAATTGATCACCATTTCTATTCTATCCTCTATTACTATACGGATCACTCTTTCTACACTATCCTCTATCTCTATACTATTCACTATACTGATCACTATTCGAGCGAGTATTATCGACTAAGTTCTATTAGTGCAAGTGATATTCGATGGCGTCTAACACCAGCATTGTTCAACGTCGTTACTATAGTTGTATCTGCGATTAAAAAGTCTACTACAACGAGCATTACGAAAGTGACAACGTGTATTCGTTGACATTAAAAACATTATCTATTAAAAAGGTTTAAATCTTAAAATTCTTAGTTACAAATAACGTAATATTTAAACGACATCGACTATTTAAAAAGGTAACTGATGTAAAAATCTTGCCTTATCGAAAATTCCATCTAAACGTAACAGTTGATACAACCACAACTCTCTCACGGACACACCTGTCATAATACTGGACCAAGTTCTATACAAGATATCATCCGAATACAAGGTTACTATAAATGGAATAAACTTCCAGTAACCAAAAACACTATTTTTTAAAAATGTGCTAAATACAAAAATAGAGCGAATATTTTTTTTTTAATAATAACGTATGTATGCTATAACATCACTACAAAAATAGTCATTTTCTTTCAACACTTCTGGTGTCTTGTCAAGTGATGGCGTTTTGTAACAAAATGGCTATTTCTGTAGTGATGTTATACATATGTTATTTTTTAATAAATATTTTACAAGATATCATATAGAAACTTAAATACATCTAATATAAGAGTTCTTAATGAATAACACAATAAATATAACAGGAATTTTGCATCACCTAGGTTTAGCAGTAAGCTCACAAACACCGCCAGAACAGGCGTTCTAAAATGTCAATTTTAAGATTCCTCACAAAGAGTTTCAGAACTAAAAAGATAACTTCACATTCACATGACAAAACGAACAGCCAAGTTTGAAGACCGTATCCAAGATGCATACGACTCTGAGATTCATCTAATTTCTTTATTTCTTGATACTGACGGAAGTACGTTGAAGGCTCGGAACCAGTTCTGTTACATATTCATCACGAAGATGAAGACATGAAGCGTAAATGATTATATTGAATCACTTAGAAGAGTTGCTGCTAGGATTGTTGGTTTATTATATCGTAATAGACAATTTTTCTCGCCAGAATCTGACAAGTCTACAATTTGTCTACGCATTGTGTATCGCTGTCATATTTGGTGTGTTTGCTATGTATTTAGTGATTCTTGGTAAGATTGAAAAGAAGAATCTCTAATGCCATCTCAACTTCACTAACTTTCCCACCGCCGTAACGTGGCTCCTCGTTGTCATCTTGTTGTGGTGTCCTCCTTCTAATGAGTCTATTGTGAACTCTTCCACTTACTATAAAATTAGTCGGAAAGTAAGTCTCACGGTTAACAATAGTATATATTGAACGCTGGTCAACCGACACACACTCCCAAGTCGTGTAATACTCTTCTGTTTCATTTACTGTTCAATACACGATTTATCTGCAACCTCTGTTTTTTTTTCTTAACCATTTACTTGGTTACAACACATCTCTAGAAATATTTTCATGGTAATTTTTCTGATGTGCTTGCCTCTTTGCTACATCGAGTTTACGAATTTAAACGCAGTACTAGATTGGCAAATACATTTCATCATTTTACAGCTGTAAATGCTAACATTTTTTTCTGTCGCACTTCTTGCTTATAGAAATATCTTCCGATCACTTGCTTGCCAGTTAACTTCGATCTTCAAAATTTTCAATACAATGTCCATCGTTACATTGGCCCTGTCCTCGTTCGTTTCTTTTCTGCTATTGTTTTTCTTTTTATCATATTTTTCACAGACAGTAACTTTGCTTTAACTCTTGCTTGGAGTGAAATAATTAAAAATATATTCAATCAAGTGGAACACTTCTATTAAAGAGAAATCGTTTGCTGCCTTTAACAAAACATTTATGTTTGTGTACAACAATAACAATGATTGTATTTTGCCCCCAAAAGTCGAATAAATCAACAACTTTATTAATTATATAAAAGAGATGAACGTCCCGAGATATTAACCTCAAATATCCCCATGCAGGAAAATATATATGCTCATACCCCAAAGCATATCAAAGGAATAATTGCAGTATTTACACATGAAAAAGCAACTGATACTGAAAAACATTCGGATACACGAAAGAAATACGTTAGTATCTCAGGCTGCCATAGTTGCTACGTATAGAATAGTATCTTGCTATTGGATACCAATACGAAAATTTTGTTTGAAGATGAAACCCTAAGACAAAAAAAAAACTCGTGCTAGTCATAGAAAAGGCATGTAGATTTGGTTTAAGAACAGGGAATAGTGAAGATTGGATTGCTGCAATGATCATACCCAAAGAAACGCTGAACAACCACAGCTCTTTTGGGAACGTTAGGCAAACGTTCATAATTTTTGCGCAGAAACAAGCAACTAACTATAAACAGCTCTAAATAGATTATACCCACTGAACAATTAATGAACCTCGTAATTAAGCAATATCAAAAAGTCGTAGTTATTTCGACATATAAAGAAACTACATATATAAATGTATGTAATTTCCATAATATATATATATATATATAAAAAGTTTCAAATTAAAAAATAATAATATTTTATGAAAGTATTTATATATATATATTTTTAATTTGAAACTTTTTCTATATATACATATTAAGAAAGTATACGTGGCTTCTGATTATGCTATATATATATATATATATATATATATATATATATATATATGTGTGTGTGTGAAATATCGCATATTAAGTGTTTCTCCTATTAAAATAATGCCCGATGCATAATAACATAGTTATAATTTATATTAAGGGAACCTACATTTTCCCTCGCCGCTATCACAACACCGAGTTTCATGAACAATGAAATCTCAGGGTATCATTGAAAGGTTTTCAATCAGCACCTGAACATTGCGCTGTGTATGAATCTGAGCTGTGCTACAGGTGGGGAAAAACATTTATTGTTAATATAAGTTATATGACAAAAAACTGGTTTTCACGTATGTTATATTTATTGGTCAAAGTGCTTAATATCAAGGGATGGGCAGCGCGTGTTTAAAATATAATAGTGGGCATGGAAGCCAAAACAAGTCGCGACGAACGGTTGGTTTCATCTTCGAACAATTGGCCGCAGTATCCGCTTTTATATTCACCTACACTTAACTTGGTATTGAGTACTTATACCTAGCAAATATATCATACCTTAAAACTATATATATATATATATATATATATATATATATATATATATATATATATATATGTGTGTGTGTGTTTCGTAAAATTTCGTTGAACAATACTGCTGTCAGACGCCTTCGAATTGCACTCTCGCTGATAATACTTGCTCGAATAGCAATCCGTATAGTGATCCAAATATAGAAATGGTATAGTGAATACAGTAGAGAATAGCTGTCTGCATAGTAATAAAGGATAGACTAGAAATAGTAATCCGAATATTAATAGAGGACAGACTAGAAATGACGACGCAAAGCTAATTCCGACTTATGCCTTTTCCTCTATGGTCACGTCGTCTACTTAATTCAATAATGGAGTCTCTGGCAATCTATGTTCAAACTCAAGTGTCGGCAGCGGCACTTTACATTATATATATATATATATATATATATATATATATATATACACACACACGTGTGTGTGCACTTCACGTAAAATATTAGAATAATGAATGTTAGACTTATGAACGCAGTAAGATCTATATTAGAAGGTCATGTCCCCATTTACAAAGAGGCATTTGTCCATATTCTCGCTTCCTATAATTTAGAGAAAAATGAAAAGATACTTCGGAACTACTTCATGCACTCTCGCTTACGACATTGACCAACGAGGTTGGAATATATTCTATCACATTTTGAGCAAATGAAAAGTGGTATATGGATTTTCGGTTCTAGGAGGAGGTCAGAAAAAATCTTGGAATCTTTTCATGTACATTACCACATGAATAATACGGCGAAACACTCACGCACACAGTATATTATCGCTAAAGTTTGAGAATTGGAAAGGTAATATTCATATTTCTATTCTGGATAAAAAGAAACGACATCGCAAAATGAAACGGCGAAATGTACGAGTTTTAATATCTTAACTCTAATAACGTTAGTGATATTCATCAAATAATACCGGTCAACGTTAGAATGTATATTTGATTTTAAGCATTTCCATAGCATTCAGAAAATAAAGTTCTGCTACTATATATATTTTCATAGAGAATAGTTCAGGTGCAGAAAAAACAGCCTTGCGTCTTTCTTGAATATACTCATTTCATATGCTGAATTTTCCCTGCAATCACAGAAACTACTTGAACCGATAGGAAATCTAAAATCTCTAATCCCCTAAGGAGGCCCCAACAACTGATGTTTGTAAAAATATATTTGCGCATTTTTGAATAAATCTAGAAATCACTTTTCATTAAAAAAAAAAAAAAAAAAATATTAAACCAATGATTATACCAATATATATTTTTATGGTCTACTTGGAAAACAGTATTAACAATATACACCTCACTTCCTCTGATGGAAACGGCTAATATTACTATTACCGTATAAAGCAAACAAGTATATATATATATATATATATATATATATATATATATATATATATATATATATATATATATATATATTTCTAAGAGGATAGAATCCAGGTAGAACTCAATGTACAGGACAGAGTAAGCATATAAAAAAAAGGCTGAAACACTAATATTCCATGGTTATAATTTATTACATTGGAATCGTAATCACGATCCAATTCATCAGACCTACAAATTCAAAAAATTCGCTTTCTATTTATATATATATATATATATATATATATATATATATATATATAGAAAAAAAACTATATATATATATATATATATATATATATAGACAGAAAAACTATATATATATATATATAGACAGAAAAACTATATATATATATATATAGACAGAAAAAACTATATATATATATATATAGACAGAAAAATATATATATATATATATATATATATAGACAGAAAAACTATATATATATATATAGACAGAAAAACTATATATATATGTATATATATAGACAGAAAAACTATATATATATATATATAGACAGAAAAACTATATATATATATATAGACAGAAAAACTATATATATATATATATATATATAGACAGAAAAACTATATATATATATATATAGACAGAAAAACTATATATATATATATATATATATATATATATATATATATAGAGAGAGAGAGAGAGAGACAGAAAAAACTATATATATATATATAGAGAGAGAGAGACAGACAAAAAAAATATATATATATATAGAGAGAGAGAGACAGAAAAACTATATATATATATATATATATAGAGAGAGAGAGACAGAAAAACTATATATATATATATATAGAGAGAGACAGACAGAAAAAACTATATATATATATATATATAGAGAGAGAGAGAGACAGAAAAACTATATATATATATATAGACAGAAAAACTATATATATATATATATATAGACAGAAAAACTATATATATATATATATAGAGAGAGAGAGAGAAGAAAAACTATATATATATATAGAGAGAGAGACAGAAAAACTATATATATATATAGAGAGAGAGAGACAGAAAAAAACTATATATATAGAGAGAGAGACAGAAAAAAAAATATATATATATAGAGAGAGACAGAAAAACTATATATATATATAGAGAGAGACAGAAAATATATATATATATATAGAGACAGATAAACTATATATATATATATATATATATATATAGAGAGAGAGAAAACTATATATATATAGAGATAGATAGAAAAATATATATATATATATAGAGAGAGAGAGAGAGACAGAAAACTATATATATAGAGAGAGAGAGACAGAAAAATATATATATATATATATATATAGAGAGAGAGAGAGAGACAGAAAACTATATATATATAGAGAGAGACAGAAAAATATATATATATATATATATATATATATATATATATATATAGAGAGAGAGAAAAATATATATATATAGAGAGAGAGACAGAAAACTATATATATATATATATAGAGAGAGAGAGAGAGAGACAGAAAACTATATATATAGACAGAAAAACTATATATATATATATATATATAGACAGAAAAAACTATATATATATATATAGACAGAAAAATATATATATATATATATATAGACAGAAAACTATATATATATATATATATATATATATATATATATACATATAAACTATATATATATATAGACAGAAAAAAAACTATATATATATATATATATATATATATATATATATAAATATATATATATATATAGACAGAAAAACTATATATATATATATATATATATATAGACAAAAAATATATATATATATATATATAGACAGAAAAACTATATATATATATATATAGACAGAAAAACTATATATATATATATATATATATAGACAGAAAAAAAAATATATATATATATATATAGACAGAAAAACTATATATATATATATATATATAGACAGAAAAAACTATATATATATATATATATATATATATAGACAGAAAACTATATATATATATATATATATATATATATATATATATATAGAGAGAGAGAGAGAGAAAGAGAAAATATATTATAAATAAGCATAAAAACATTATATAAACACAATTAGGAAAGATTTTTTTTTATTACGATGGGATTTGACTTGTATCTACTCTGTTGATTTTCTCAAGTAATAAACACTATTTTATAGCCCAGTTTTTCGTATAAAGCAGTCGGTAGATGATAACATGGATTTCAGATCAGAGATCACCGTGGCATAAACTCCAATTAACACACTTTTACAAACACTTGGAGCGTTACCTTCGTATATTTTATGTGCACATTTACATTCATAGAAGCCGAACAAATAAATGATTAAATTTTTTCAGCATACACGCTATAAATGTATTTATTAAAATGAACCTCCATATAACTTCTCGTTTATCTTGGCCATCGTGTCCACATGGTGAGCTTTAAGTCTTTTTTTACCTTTTGTTTTAAGGCCGTGGTTTCGTATCATATCCGTCTTAGTGTTGCTGTTTGCTATCCTTAGCAGTTATGAGAGGCGAGGTTTTCAGGGTAACATTATTCTTTTTTAATTATCGATCAGTCAATCCAGAGAGATCTAGATGAGGGTTGATGGACAATTCAAGTTCAAACAAGGTGACGGCATTAAACATCCATTGGAAACAAATATATATTTAAGAATATGTTTAAGACACCAGGTTGGCCTTCTCAATCGTCTGACCTAAATCCTATGAAACATATGTGGGATGAATAGATAACTACTGTTTATAAAACGAAAGTTTAAAACGAAAGTCATTGAAACAGAACTTGAAATAGCTATTCACAAAATCGTAAAAATAGCAGTCGGGAGAGGCTGGAGCCTTCTCGAAGGGGATCGAAAAGTTCAATAGCAGTAATCGATGCCAAAACTCAGAATAATGTTTCAGGTAGCTTACGTTTGCAAAAAAAATAAATAAATAAAAAATAAATAAAAAAAAAAACAAATTAATTATTGATAATTATGTAAATAATATTGATTCTCTCATACTTTTCAATTTACCTATTAAACAGTTTTGTAAAAGGCAAACGTAGGAAATAAATTCAAACAGATAAAATTCAGTGTGATCAATTGGAAAAAATATACGGAACATTATTCAAGTGTTGAGTACATTTAACTCAATCAGTCAGTTATGTGTCATACGTGATACACGCTTAGGCGGTCATGTATCCGTCGATACATGACTGACGAAGCAGAATTTTTCCAGCAGTAGGTTGCCATTCCTTTCTGCTGTAGGCCAGTTGACACCCAACCCGATCTATTCTATTTACCCCTGGGGTAAGAAGAAGGATTCATACCTTTCGCAAGGCTATTAGCACTAAAGTGAATGTAATGGATTCGACTGAAATTCGAACTCGACTCCCCGTCTCCTCAATCCGAGCCGCTATCCATGACTCCGCCGTAGGAGAAAAAAAAATCAGTATGTTGTTATAATTTATATACGTATATTTAAATGATGGAATAGCTATAATTATCTTTCCGAACAGATACATGAGTGCGTGTGTGTGTGTATATATATATATATATATATATGAGACAATACAATAAAAGATTAACCTGTTAATGCTGTCAGTTTATATCCTCAATATATCTTCAGATTATTTATCTATAGGCCTCAATAAATTTATATTACCAATATATTTTTAAACAAAGTTTTTTTGTTTTTTTTTTAATTTTATTATGTTACAAAATGCGGAGGGTGGGCCATGGTGTGTGCGATATTCTGTCAGTGACGACAAAGTTTTGAATGTAAGACCAAAGTTACACCCAGTAAAAATAAGGCCTGGGAAATTAGAAGCTAACGCGGCGTGCGATTCCACCACGTGCGGCCTTGGCCTGTCTGTTGAATACGGATTTAGAAATCTTATCCACACTTCAATTTTCCAGGGTATGCGTTCCCCTGAAGTTCTTTTTGACGTTGCCTCCCCGAAGAGATGCAACCACGTCTGTCCCTCATGTACAATAAAACGAATAAGAAAAAGAAACAGTCTTCCGTTGATACAGTCCATGAGCTCTTCGGAGCTGAAGCCAATGATCACACGGAACGCAACAACTATTTATTGATGAAATTTAATCTTTAAAACAACATCTATTTGCACTACCCACAATACCACAAGAATGATTTATTCCACAAACACTTCAAAATATCAGTCACATAAAATATCCTAACCCAGAAAATTCTAGTGTTGTGGGCAAAATAAATAATAGTCTCGTTTATATTTTAGTGCCGATTACACCCGGACTCAACATCTGGAGGAAAAGTAATGGTTTATTTTCATGTTTTTTGCATTGCCGTTACCCTGCCCGCCCATTTGTCTATAAAATAACGAAAGCTAAACAAGCAAAATATCACTGGCACAACCGAATACAATTTTAGCTTATGCATCGATTTTTCTAATTTTTTCAAGTAAGATTCTTCGAGAAAACTTTAGCACTATATGTTCCGGTGTCCCCAGCCAAACTAAGAATCATTTTTATTTTTATTTTTTTAAATTAGTCATATTTTAGGAAATGAGTTGCGTTAAAATATTCTACACTTTAGTATAGATATATATTGGTATCGTTTTTTTATTAGAGAGAAAAATAACATTGAAAGTAATTTTTACTTTAAAAAAATGAGCTTTCACTATGAATAAACTTACTGCTAATTAGAAGAAAAATAATGCATGACTGAAAAAAACAAAAAAGAATATGTAAATTCATCTTTCATGATTCTATTAGATGTACTGGGAGTAAGATAAAGAAACGGTTATATCAGAAATTAATGCAAACGATGCATTATTTAAATTATTCGGACTGTTATCCTCATCGCCATATTCCCAATGTTTTAACCGTTGTAGGCTCCGGCCTTCTTCGTGTGATTAGAATTTCGATCGAACCCTTTATTTAGTCCATGGAGGGAAATCATTGTACCCCTGTGTGATAATGTTGAAATAATAGAGAGAGAGAGAGAGAAAGCATCAATGGAAAATACGAAAATTTAAGGAATCAGCACATATGCTAGGAAACAAACATCTCCTGAGCTGATCAGGCATAGAAATGAATAGAATATGGGCACTGGTAATAAGGAGTGCTAGAGAAAAGCAATGAATTATAACACAAATTGCAATGATAACCGAAATATTGCAATATGAGCACAGGTAAAAAATGTTGAGACATTGGGTTTATAAGTTCCAAAAATTAATACACAGATATCCTCAAGGACACATGGCCCAGTGGATAAAGATGTTGGGTATATACATCGACTAGACCCAAAGAGTTGTGTGTTTAATAGTTAAGTTAAAGGGAAATAACCGATACATCTGGAAGAGGCATGGCTCGTGTAAATAGAACACTCTACCCGAGATATAGAGAGAATGCAAACGGTACTGTCAGATTTATTTTATACGAGACTACCCGTGACCCGTTGGGTCACTGACGGTTCCGGTTATAAAACTTTGAAGTTGATTTCAATATTCCATTGAAATAAATGTTAATTTTATTAGGATTCAGTTAAATATCTCAATTCGTTCGTGTCATTATTGGTTTGGTTTACAAGTTCATGTTTAACTGATTGTTTACAGCATTTAATAGAAATAAAACTTCCAGCAAACATAAATCACGTTAACTTAAAAATATATTTTAATATGCCAGAAAATATTAATAAAAAAAAAAAATATTGTTGCTTAAGGAAATCTGAAATATAAAAAATTACTCTCCAAATAACTGGACGAAACAGCAAAGCAGGATCTCTTTGTGTATCTTTAATTGAAAAATATTTTAATTTAAAAAATTATCTGTTTGAAGAAAGTTAAAATAGAAATACTTACAGTATAAACAACTCGTATTTTAAAATCTTATTCGCTTAAATCAGATTAACTTAAATAATTATGCTCCAGACAGACGCTTCACACAAGCACGCACACAGTCGAACATTTAGTATTCCATAAAAGATACCATGTCTTTTTATGTCGTGAAAGATTGTAGCCATCCGCAGCTGACTTTTGTGGCTCTAAGTTCTACGACATCACTAGATCTCTTTGTCCCTCTTCTGCTAGCAATTCTGTCAAACACGTTAACTAGGTTATTCGCTGTTTTAGAATTTAATATAGAAGCCTAAGCAGTACGATGGAATTGTAACGCCATTCGTGAGGTTGCTGTCGCACCGGAAACGCTAGTGCAGCAAGTCCCAGGCTTGATTAGTTTTATCTCGTCTTTTGCTATCGTATAACAAGATTACTATCTTCTTAATGGCATTATTTACAGAGACTTTTAGACGAACAGCTCATCTCAATCATTTACCATCTTAATAACCATCTTTAAGTGTTCGTTCAGTCAACCATTCCGTTCTTAGTACTAATTACATAAAGAGGTACTATTTTAAAGTATCGTATTCGCAGAAATTAATTAAAAATCTAACGCTGTTTACAAAAGGTATATGCTGTAAATATTGTGTAATATACCCTTTTTACTAATCCTGATACATTGTATAATAACCGCGTCTTCTCAGCTAAAATCTATATTTCGGATACATTGTCATAATTGTCAATACTTGTATGATATGTCCTTTGTTTTAGATCAACAGATGTTTGCCTTGCATAATCAATTGTTGAATATAAAATCTACCATATCCTGAAGATATTTCGGCTAATTTGGTTTTTAAGCCACGCGCTAAATATGTAATAAAAACTGCCGATTTAGGTGTAAATATACAGGTTTAATTCGAAAATAAAGTAATTTTGGTAAGATCTACCGTTTAGGAGTTATCGACAATAAAAAATTCGGATTCATTCACGTTAAGGCACGGCAGCCATTACTAGCGTTGTTTGCATACATTCACGGCTGATCAGATTTGCGCGGAAGATTAAATTGTTAACGGCCTTTTTACGGTTCTTACTTTAGTGAATTACTGCGCAACTAAGAACTCATTGCGAGCGCAATAAAAAAAAAAGTTTCTTTTTTGGGATTGTGCAATTACCATAACAAGGTGGACGCCAACTATAAAGTGTTAGTTAATATCTAGATCTCAGGTACCAATTCGATCTACATTTCTCACCACTTCTGTATCAGACTAAGTTAAACTCATTAAACTAGCTCATGATAAGCAAAACCTATTTCCTACCAGTGTCTGTGGCTGGTGTTCAATTTGAAAAAAACATTTTTTTCAAAAGGAGATTTTTTTAATGTATGAAGCTCTTCTACCTTGAATATTGGTGCTACACAATCTTTTTCCTGTTGCACATTTGACCTTATGCGTCCGTGAGCTTAGCTTAACACCTACCAAAACAAGTTGGTAGAACTAATAGTCGAAACGATATTGAAAATTCCCTGCCGAAAATCTTATATTCAAGAATAAACTATTGATTATTTTATATACTAATTTTTTTATTGAACACAAAAGATAGAGAGCCTCTTAAGGTAGAATATTACAACCAAAGAAATGGTAATATTGAATAAGTTGACCGATACCAATGGAAGACGTGGTGTTAAAAAATGATTATGGCGATATGAGAGGACGACAACTCATACTTGTTTGGAAATGTTGAGAATGGGATATTCACGGTAGCAATCCCAGCTGACCCACATGGAGAAACGTTCCCGCAGCAAGACGTAGTGTCAAAAGGAAGGCTTCACACTTCGGCAATATTTGTTTAAAAACAAAAAACAAAAAACGATTAGAATTGTAATAAAACCTGAACATATGAAAGTGAATTTATACATTTACCTTGTTCTTTAGAATTCACAACAACAACAAAAAACAAGCACTATTTATTTGTTAGATAGTCTTTACACAATTATATTATTTATTCGAATGGTTGGCAAAGCGTCGTCTAATTGCCAACTGTTCCAAAATTGGAAAAAAAGTTAAGGATTTTCATTTAGTTGGTTCATAGTAAATGGTTATAAATTTATGAACAAAAAATAGTTCAATTTCAACATGTATACATGTTTTATTACAATTCTAATATCATTTTTTAAGATAATAAACATGGCCTGAAAATGAAGGTAGTTAAAAAAAAGCGGTGTCATGGGAAAAACCGTCCTTTTGAAAATACGTCTGATTGCGGGCACGTTTATCCGTTTTCCTACCAGGTCGTCTGCCCATAAAGTGGCAGTTCGTGTGAGAAAGCAGTCTCCGTGGAAATAGCAAGTTCTGTCTTAGTTGTAAATGTCTGAACTGATAAGACTAAATAAGGCAACTCATCTGAACATTTACACTAGAGATAACGATGGAGCAGTAACAAAATTGTAATGTTAGATCTGTGAGAATGTTTCAATGTTGGAAAGAAATGTTCCTCACAACCTGAACAAAGATGAACTCTACGCCGGCTGGAAATTGAGGATTGAGCATCCCTAGCGTAAATATGACAGTAATACTCCATTTTGGGTTCAATGTTTTTCATGTAAAAGATAAAACACTGCAGAATTAGTCAGATATTTGTTCGAGCGATGGAAGGAACTAATCCTTTCCCCATATATTTTAAAACGGATTTAATGTAATAAATCCACTTGAACACTTGAAACCAAAGAGACATTCAAAGCACTAAACCACACTAAGTATGTACCGTTCGCCCAGACTGTAGAAAACTCAAGATCTGGTCAGTGATGAATTGATATTATCTTTGTTTTTGACAAACTATAAACATGAATAGGGTTTACGCCCGTATCATCTTGAAACACTAGTTCTCGTCTGATTAACGAGGTAAGCCATGTCAAGGTTTGCCATTACTTACAGAAGTGACCGGTTCAGAATACTAGGTGCTATAATTGATAACAGCTCGACAATGAGAAATATGAGGGCTGAAATCGAATTCGAGTCGGGTTCGTTATATTCACGCACGCAAATAAACTTTGCCGATCATGAATCGAAAGGGACATAATCGCCAATCAGTCTTACATACGCCCCAACCAACATGCATTGGGTTCAGCCCAATGGTTCATTCCTCTCTATGAATAAAGACACACAAATGATCTTCATAGGCTGAGAAGAAGAAGCGTAATATTTTTTTAAAGTATACTGAAACATAAATTGTACATGTAATAATTCTGTGAAAATATATAGTTTAATGCATTGTGAAATACTTTATATATGATTGACAGGTTATTTAGAACGTTCTCTAAGCTAACGTTGAATCAATTGGCCTCCATTATTTTTCCCCATTTTTACTTACAAGCTCTTCAGGAAAAAACCTGTAGATTGTTTTCTACAAGAGTTCCTCGTTTTCAGATTACCAAGGAGCAATCTTAATTATTTATTCGTAGTTCATCAATCTAAATCGAGAAAAGAAACACTTATTTCTGACTAAAAATATAGCCAAAACATTAAGTTATGTTTGCATTTTTCAAATAATTTACTTTGTATTTTATTTCTTATCGTTACAATTGATGTCTGTGTGTGGGGGGTATACGTTTCGAACGGCAAACCAGTCTTTCTTATCATATCGTGTGAACAAATGTATGATGGCTTAGAGCTGAAGTTGGGCTAAGAATAGGGCAAAAGATTTCGTGCCCACGCTGTTATTCCATTTATAATACTATTCCTGGGGAAAAGCGAAGAAATAAAAAGTAGATAAATCCAGAGTTGATGGTACAATTGATTGTATTGAGTCTTGCTAAACCAAACCAAACGTTACTAGTGTGCAGTAAGTATAAATAAAATTGGTTAGGTCTTTAAGGTTCGTCATGAAAATAGTCCGGCTCTTGTTATTAATTTAGCTTGGCTTAGGACAAGGTAATAATTCAGTAAGGATTGAATTTCTGCAGTAGTAACAGTGTAGAGTGTATGAAGTGGAATCGGCGAGCTAAGTTCAAACGAAGAGAAAGGGGGAGAGAAACAGACAAAGGAAAAGAGAGACTTAGCCAGCAAAAGGGAAACAGGGAGAGAGACTTAGCCAGCAAAAGGGAAACAGGGAGAGAGACTTAGCCAGCAAAAGGGAAACAGGGAGAGAGACTTAGCCAGCAAAAGGGAAACAGGGAGAGAGACTTAGCCAGCAAAAGGGAAACAGGGAGAGAGACTTAGCCAGCAAAAAAGGAAACAGGGAGAGAGACTTAGCCAGCAAAAGGGAAACAGGGAGAGAGACTTAGCCAGCAAAAGGGAAACAGGGAGAGAGACTTAGCCAGCAAAAGGGAAACAGGGAGAGAGACTTAGCCAGCAAAAGGGAAACAGGGAGAGAGACTTAGCCAGCAAAAGGAAACAGGGACTTAGAGAGAGAGAGACTTAGCCAGCAAAAGGGAAACAGGGAGAGAGACTTAGCCAGCAAAAGGGAAACAGGGAGAGAGACTTAGCCAGCAAAAAAGGGAAACAGGAGAGAGACTTAGCCAGCAAAAAGGGAACAGGGAGAGAGACTTAGCCAGCAAAGGGAAACAGGAGAGAGACTTAGCCAGCAAAAGGGAAACAGGGAGAGAGACTTAGCCAGCAAAAGGGAAACAGGGAGAGAGACTTAGCCAGCAAAAGGGAAACAGGGAGAGAGACTTAGCCAGCAAAAGGGAAACAGGGAGAGAGACTTAGCCAGCAAAAGGGAGGGAGAGAGACTTAGCCAGCAAAAGGGAGGGAGAGAGACTTAGCCAGACAGGTAAAAAAAAAGAGAAAGAACCAAAGATAGAATGAGAGAAACGAGATTTAAAACAAAGAAAAAGATGTTTCAATGTCTGTCTGTATTGTGGTTGATACAAAAATATTGAAAATGCAACATCCTCTAACACAAGGAGCCTAGTAAAATCCTAAATCGTAGCCCATTTCACAAGATCTGATCAAATAAGCCAATATCGGATTTTCTAGGAAAAGTCATTCTTCCTTTACGCCGTTAATTTTTCAGTACCCAGCTTGTCCCTATCTGTGGGAGGCTCCAGTTTTATTTGAATATGTACAAATCTAATTTCACCGAAAGTCGGAAATTACTGATAACAGATGAAAGCATTTCAACGAGTATGAATAATTAGTGAAGGCTTTTAATATATGTTTGGAAACAGATTAAACGAAAGAAACATCAAAAGGATAACAGATATTGAAACGTATTCCTCAAAGTAGATACAAGTAAACTCAGATAAACACACACATTATATATATATATATATATATATATATATATATATATATATATATATATACACACACGTATAGGATTGGTGTATACGGAATAAATTTCAATAACCAAAAAGTACTATTCCTAAGAATGCTCAATACAGAATAGGGCAAATATAATTTATTCGAAAATTACAACATAAATATGTTATAAAATGATTACAAAAATAGCCATTTTGTTTCAACACTCCTGGCGTCTTATAAAGTGATGATTATATATATATATATATATATTAAATCCTTCACTATGTCGATAGATCTAATAATATCTGTTATATTAGAGTTTGTAATATATTGTGTATTTGGGCAAATGAGTGAGTTCGCACGATGCCTATCTTCCAAATGTGGAATGTGTTTACCATAAAACTTTTACAATGTATAATGTTAAACAGTAGAAAATTAATAGTCGATTGTTTTCCGCCAATCTCAGAAATGTGATGTTATGATAGAAACGATCGTATATTTAATTTCTGCGAGGTTGTAAAGTGTTCTGCTACCAGCTCGCAGGTTAGGCGTTTATGGAAGTTCCTGTAATTCACTTGTCTTGTGTACGAAGAGCTAAATTTTAGCCAGGTTCACATATTTGTTCGTGTTGGTTCTCCTACTCATATTGTTCCAGTCCCGATTCTGAACTTGGTGGCTTTGAATCAACCTTCTAGATCCTGAGTCGGCAATCACCGGGTCACATTAAGCTCGAGAAGAATTTTAGTACGGCCCGCCAATTACCGTACTCTTTTAACTTTTTTTCTTTCTTTTTCATATATCAAAAAGGACTTCTGAAAAGACGTCTGAACAAAATCTGTTTGCTTAATTAGTCTAGAAAGATTTTCCGTGAAGAAAGTTTCTCTTGAGCAAGGCATCCTTCTGTACGTAAGCTATCTGTGGTTGAGAATTTATTATAGTACATTTGATGTCATGACCACAAAGTAAAAAGCCTACTTTCCTATCCCTTAGGGTGAATTGTTTTCACCATAAATTAAAGTTTCTTAGATAATTATTGCTGACTGACTTTGAATTCCATCCAGACTTCAATTTCCTGGCGTAAATAAAAAAGATAAAAAAGAATAACCGGGAAGAGAAACAGTAACAAATATTTTTACCCCTGTTTTTAACTGGCAAAAGTATATCCACAATCTGGCAGATGATTATTGCTTTTATTCTTATTGCTAACATTATTACATCTATTATTTTTATTGCTATAATCATTATTACAGCTATTATTCTTATTGCTTTCACTATTGTCATTATTATTAACACTACTACTACTATTCTTTTTGCTATCATCATTATTATTACTATTCTTGGTGGTATCATTACTATTATTATTACTACTACTACCCTTACGACTATCATTATTATTATAATTAAAATTACTACTACCATTCTTATTGTTGACATTATTACTGCTACTACTACTATTCTTATTGTCATTATTATTACTATTCTTATTGCTATTATTAATATTATTACTAATTGCTATCATCATCATCATCATTATTATTACTACTACTAGTAATCTTATTGCTATCATTATTATTGCTATTATTATCGTCGTTGCTGTTATTATTGTTATTGGAGAGGTACTCGTACCGATTCGATAGAATCAGTTCTTTAGTGATACCTTTCTTAAAGGGTTACTTTTTGTTTGTCAAATTTAATTCATTCTTTTGAATTTTCTGTCGATGTTGGCCTCCATTTTGATTTCAGATTTTATGCACCATTTTAACTGTACGTCTAATTTTCAACTTTACTTGTATTACATTTTTCAGGTATGGAAATAAAACTTTCGCGTTTCATTTCGACATTGCGTTGTCTATCCAAACATTTTATATCTACAAACATTTCCAATTTTTTCTCCAGTTAAATGAAAACAGTTGTTAATCGTAACGGCGGAAAAAATACATTATTTCTAGTGTAAATTACTTCGCTATTTTTATTCTTTTATTAAACTCTCTCCGAACTTGTATATTTTAACCTTTTTGTCTCGTTATAGTAAGTTCGAATTAGGTGCATTTTTGTCTGCCAGTTCATAACGATCTCGCATTAAACCTATAAATATCTTCCTTTGTCGGTGCATATATATAAGTTTGTATCTATCATTAGCTGTCTTAATTCAGATTAGAATGAACACATTCGTTTTTACTGAAAGTAGTGCAATTTGAAAGCTCATTAAATTTCTCATTTGTGCTTGACGTGAAACCCTATTTCCTTACGGCCAAGATAGAAATCAATGTTGGAAATTTGATTTTAAAATGAATGAATATGACCTCAAAATAATCTCATTTCAGAATTCGACTTTTAAAACGGAATTTGTTGTTTTTTTCAAAATCTTGCGAATTGCAGGAAAATAAACAAAATGAGAGAGACTAATTTGATTGTACGAAACAGACGTTTTCTCCGAGTTACGTGTATTAGCGGGAATGGAAATATTTATGTCATTGTTAATGCTTAAAATTAACTCATTGATATTAATAATAGAAAGAATGACATCAAAAAAGAGGACGAATCAGCAGCAAAAAGGTAAAAGGGCACGTATCTGAAGCAAAAAAGCAAAGAGGGCGGGTCGGCAGTGAAAAAGCAAAAAGGAGGACAGGTTGACAGGAAAAAGCAAAAGGAAGACAGGAAAAAGCAAAAGGAAGACAGGAAAAAGCAAAAGGAAGACAGGAAAAAGCAAAAGGAAGACAGGAAAAAGCAAAAGGAAGACAGGAAAAAGCAAAAGGAAGACAGGTTGACAGGAAAAAGCAAAAGGAAGACAGGTTGACAGGAAAAAGCAAAAGGAGGACATGTCGGCAATGAAAAGACAAATGCGTATGGATCGGCAATGCAAAGCTGAAGGAGGACTGATAGACACTAGAAAGGGAAAGATTACGAATCGGCTGCAAAGGGAACAGGAGTACTCATCAGTGTAAAAGTTGCAAGAGTACAGATCGCCGCAAAAATTAAATGAGGGCAGACAGGGAGGAAAGAACAATTATAAATACAATAACTAGCTCAGTTCGGAGCGAATTATTTAAGGATCATTGTTTATCAGGTTGCAAGAGACGTTCATCGATTTCCACACGTTTCTTTTTTTTTTTTTTTGATTCGGAGAAGAAAAATGTCCGAAACAAGTAATTCGATATTTGCTCTACGTTCAATTTAAAATGCATTGTTTATTCTGGGGAACACTAAAAAAAAAAAAATTCAGACGACAAACGGTAAAAAACAAATAAACTTATTAATCAACTATCAGATTACATGTAATAATTATTGTAGTATATTTCTGTTTTCGTTTCTGAATTTATATCGACTTTATAATAAAAATCCTAAAGCAGAGAAAAAAAATATTGCGTTAACAGAGTGATCTCAGAAACTTAGACAAATAATTATTTATGTTGTGCTTTCAATAATACATTCAGCATTTTACTTTCTACATATGACACATTTTATATGAAGATACCGTTCTTAATGTACGGTTCAATTTTAGATACAAAATATTACTGGAAGATATTCAAAAATGGAAAAATATCTGTTTATCTTCTCTTAAAATGTTTGTGGGAACTTGAATTTATATCTTCTTTCAGGCAGAAACAATAATTTATGTTTGAAGATGTATAGGAAGAGTTGAATTATTAGTATTTATAAATTGCTTTCACAGAGCTTTACTTTTAATGTAGATAAGATTATGGCCGTAAAACCTTTTCACAAAGCATCTAAGGTAAACTTATATAACAACATTTATTCTTGATGAGGGGCGAGTGCTAAGAATTATACTACAGATTCTACAAAAAAAAAAATCACAGTAAATATACTCAACTCCAAATGAGAGAGAGTATCCGATGCTGACGATGTATTTATTGCCAGAACAGATTAAAATCGGTTGAAATATAAGATTTTTGTAGGAGCGAGCAAAAGTTTGTTCTTGTATGAATACACAAGTATTTTTCTAACTTTCCAGATTATTTTCACTCCACTGACTTCCCAATGATGTGGTGTTTTAACATGCTCGATCTAATATCTTGTATAACTGTTCTTTAATATCTGGAATTCCAAAATTATTCCAACTAATTTTTTTCGGTCTATTGAAATCTGTCAGTGGATATTGCCTCCCTTGATGACGACAGAACAAAACGCAAAGTGAAGGAAATCCTTGGAAGATATGTGAAGCCAGTTAGGGAACTGGATAGATTTTGGGAATAGGAAGAACGCCGTCGCCTTTATAATTGATGGAGTATTTGCTAAAGAAGATGACAGGGAAAATCAATATCAAAACCATTCTCACAAAAGCATTGACGAAATACTGAGTAGAGTGATGGAGATTTTATTAGATTTATCCTCGCTCAATCGGTAGGAAGTGTTACTCGATAATAGTGGAAGGGAAATATATGAATAACAGTGTCATCAAATAAAAATATACTATTTACATTATTGGGTCTATTGTCCTTATCTTTGTTGCCATATTTATCACAATGTTTCGGCTGTTGTATGCTCCGGCCTTCTTCAAGTAGATGGAATGTCGAACTGAACCCTTATTTCGCTCGCTGGGGTATACTATTCTACTTCCACGTGCCATGTCATCTCCTGTTAATTCCTCTCTCCAAGTTCTCCACCGACTTAACCAGATATTGAACTCACTTTTATTTTGAAGTGAAAAATCCCGATCAAATACACATAATGAAGATCGAACTAGCTAACAAATTCTTATTCGAGGTAATGTTTGTAAACCAATGCATTTGATGGTTAATTGCAATTTTGTGGGGAAACACAGAGTTTGTTAATAAAATATAAAAGTGGAGATGATTGTTGATTCCCTCTCCGAGTTCTCCACCGCCTTAACCAGGTATTGAAGTCACACTGTCATTGGATTTAACTAACGTCTTTATCCACCTGGTTAAATAATAATGTAAATAGTATACATAATACCTCATCTCAGAAATATAGACGGATAAAAATATATTTTAAAGAATATGACAAATTGGCTAAATGTAAAAGGAGGTAAAATATACAAAAAAAACCCCATTAAACTACTGTGATACCTGTAGATATTGGAACCCTGAATGCGATAAAAAAACAAGAAATCTAAAATATATCTGGTAACACTTGTTTACAGGAGATTGAAATCAAAAGGGGCTGCTTGACTATTAAATTAGAATAAATAAATGGATTTACTATGTGACCAACACCAAATTCCTTTAAAAAGCCAATAATCATAGCATCGAATCGCTAATAATATGGTCTTCGATGGTTTAGGACAAGTAGCAAGAATGGAATGAGCTAACGCCAGGGAAACAACCACTGAGTTGCTCTCTTCAAAGATACAAGGACCAACTGAAAATAGCACTAAAAGCCACTCGACTTGAAAGTAATTATATTGACACAAGGACAAGAACGTACCTACTGTCGATCTTCCATCACCATCGAAACAAAAAACATGGAAGCCACCAGAAGATAAAACGGAGACGTCAAACAACAAGGAAGAAAGGCTCGATAAAATCGACCTCGTTCTTCACTAACCTTTACTATACAGTCAATGTCATCGGCTCTTCCAGGCAAGAATTGGTCTACTTAGTCATCAACGCCATCATGATAAAAGAAGCGATCAGGAAAGAATTCAATTCTTGGATACGAGATAAAGCCGACTAATAAAATGGATGGCCACTTGAATTCGTGTATGATTGTCTAGAGCCGCCAGCCAATCTCTGCAGGGATTGTCTAGCAGCAACAATTTATACTAGTTCAACAGCCACAGAGCCCACCTGTGGTCTAAACTCCAAGTTGACTGAGCTGACCTCAGTTACAGTTTCTAGAACAGAGCGCATTATCAGGCGTGATCAACAATTTTAACAATTCCAGTACGCTCGGTCACGATGACTTGTGACTTCGTGCTAACACAAGTATAGTTCCGTCTGCCCAATTTCGCTTCCTAGATTTTGTTCTAATTGACAACCGATGCCCTGCTATTCGCCCAATCTTTGTTTATTTCCCGATAGCGAATAACCGTCTTAGGTTTAACGTTGGAGATTTAGCGACAGTAATACACCTCATATTCCTGGAGTATTTCTCAATCTCAAAAACAATAAAAATGCCGGAGTCTGGACAATCAATCCTTCCTCTAAATTCTGATTTATTCAATATCGATAGGAGTGTTTTTGGCACAGTAATTCACATATCTATTATGCCTATCACATACGAAATACTGCGTAAAAGAGACTTTATTATATCGTTGCTTATCTCAAGAAAATTTAATCTGAAAATCGCAAATGTATTTCAGCGATTGTGAAAAAAAGAGCGATAAATAAACGAATGTTTGCAGAGTATCATACATCTCCAAACAAGTTTAACTAAATAGAAGCGACAAAGTCAGTGTAGTGTGATATACAAATTAGATAGACAAGTATAAATAGAGGACAACTGGCGAACATAGGGTGGCTATGTCTACAAACCCGATTGCTATTCAGGACATGCAGACCTGTACTACGACTAGTGCTACACAGAGAGATTTGCAAAACATAACAGTTTAATTTTCATTGTACGTTTTCCAATTTTAGAATTTGTCTATCGGGAATGAAAGTGTAGATAAACTACCTCAAGTTTATGGTTGTGCTATTGTTTTGTTGAAGACCTTTCAACCGTAGGCAAGATTATGAAACTTCAAGCGTTATTTCACCATAAGGTCAAATGACGCTTTAAGTGTCAAAATTAGATTTTTAAAAGAAACCGTAATGCTATCATCAAGATTGGAATGGACCTAATATTAGACAATGAGAAATCCAAGCGGACTACGATTTTCAATCTGAAAATTATTACCTACGATTTTTTTTTAATGAAAAATCTAGTTAATTATCGCAGATCTTATTGAAGAATATGCGGTTTTTGTTTACGTTTCCGGTGTGAAAAGAGGAATCTACGAGCCGGCTTTGAATTCCTGTCAAGTCCGTGGCGTCCACTTTTGCAAAAATACCATTGGAAAAAGAAAGGAGATCAGCTCTTCTCGTCCCAGTTTATCCAACAGGACAAACTAGGAATACCCGCCCTAAGTCGTACAAATTCTAACAAACCCCTCGGAATAAAAAAATAAGTAGGAAGAAGGAAATGGGGGAAGATGGGGAGAGCCATGGCCATCTATATTCTGAAGGGTCATGGAATTAAAAATTATATTGCGTTTATATTATTTTCAAGGGTGTATGCCTTTTTGTCATACCCAACACACAAACTAGATAGATAGACAGATATCCACAGACTGTTTCTCATCAGTGTGGCTAGTCATCCGTTAGCCTCAAGCCGGGATCGAAACCCGACTGATTTAGCATATAGTGTCACCTCAGGTGAGTTAAGCTTCCACATGAAGAGAAGTTGATTTTTCTAGTAGAAGAGATCATATGAGGCAATAGATCTATACTGGCAACGGGTGTTTTGTGGTTCCTCCTAAACTGGTGGTCATCCTGGACTTTTTTCCTTTACACAGGCACCCACTCTTTTGAAACTGTTTAAACCACTATCGAATGTTTTTAGGATTGAACGTAGTAATGTTGAATTGTCTTCAAAAAGCACGCTTCACTATGACAACTGTATTTGTTTTCGAACTCAGAAGTGCGAACTGGGCACTCCGGGTGTAAACAAAAAAACTGAACCTTGCCGGAAATACGACGCCTCTACAGCGTCCGTGTTTCAGCCATCGGAAACTTAGAAAATTCCTTTTTTCAAATGGTCACCGACTCATTCCATGGCGATGCTCGAGAACTGAAGATATGAAATCAGTTCATTCTTTTTTAATAACCCTGTAAATAAAGACATTTATAATAATTGCTCAGTCTCTCCCAGAATTGCTAAGCAAAAACCTATCACAGACGCCGATGGCGAATAGTACAACTATGATGTGCGAACGTTAAGTACAATTTCTGGAAAAGGGTGCATGATCATTTTTTTAACAAGGCCACTGCTTCAAACCCTTTATCAAGATGGACTTTTAACTTCATGCTAGGATACCGAGATGTTCTGTCTAACGAATGACACTTAAAAGCCTTTCGAAAAATTTACCATGCGCTAAGATTTCATCGAGTCTGGAAGAATCCTTAACAGAATGCTTTCTGCACTGGACGGCCGTTTCGTTTTTAAAGTCATCAGCAGTGAGCATTCATTACCGAGAATCGAACTCGGACTGTTACGATATAAGGCAATACTCATACCCACTGGACCATTTAAATTTGTGTACCTGCTTGATTTTCGCATCCACGAACTTTATTTTGCATTTTGGGCGTACTTTATTGCTAATAATCAAGCATTCTGCTTTCTTGTAGTGTATGCTTAGTCCATTCTTCTTGCTCTCCTTCGGTACCGTCTGTAGACGGTTCTGTAATTTTCTTTTTCGTATTTCCTATCAGCACTTTGTCATCAGTTTCTTTTCTAGCATTTCTCTCTTGTGCAATTCTTCCGGTTCCATGCTTTCCAGCCAAATTTGACGTTCAAAAATGTAAATGCAATGCTAATCGTCATCTACTCTCTTCTTGATTACTCTTCTATTTTTCTCGCTCATTAATAATGTTTCTCTGTTTTATTTTTCTTATTCTTTCACACTCAGTAACCCTTTTGTTTTAGGGGCTCTACTACCTTGCTTGGGTAAAATTATTAACATATCTTCGGCGGTATTATTCATTTTCAAGAACCATGTGCT
>CAHIKZ030005574.1:1827500-1882500 GCA_903632075.3 Acanthosepion pharaonis | reverse complement strand
CTATCCAGCTCTTATCTCAAATAACAACTTAAAAGAGACTGTTTGACCAACACAAGGAATGTTAAAAGATTCATGTTAAAAAGATAAAAAAATAAAACAAAAACAAATGAAAACTACAGACAAAAGTTCATTTTCTCCAGCAAAAGACATTCATTTCTGTAGTTTAGTGCTACCAGCAAGCAGAAATATTTCTCCTCCCGATGATGGCCATTTCGGTCGAAACTAGTCGAGGAATCTAAATGGAATAATAATAAAAAACAAAAGAATATTAATCTACAACCTAGTGTGTCTAAAGATTTTAACTTTTTTATTTTCTTGTTCAAATATATATATATATAATATATATATATATATATATATATATATATATATATACATATAGACACATACACATGTGCGTGTGTATTGTGTATGTACAGTGCTGCAAAAGCGTACCCCTAAGATAATATTGAAAAAATTGGCTCTTTTTTCTAGATAATCAACAAATTTTACTTAAACTATATATTCCTTAAAATAAAATCTGTACTGAACAAATTACAACCACTTTTTAAAAATTTTATCATGCTGAAAAAAAAAAAATATTAATTAAAATTAAAATGTGCAAAATTAAGTGTATCTGTACATTTACCTTTTTTTCTTACATGGTTGCCAGAGCAAATAATTGTTTGAGAACGTGTAAAATTGAAAATGATGCATTTTCATTTTTCTTGGTAAGCTGTGTATGCTGCCGTTTTCCAATATAGTTCTTTGTGTATTTTTGCATACACAATGAGTTATATTGGCTTGGAAATGTTGACTGCAGTTGAAGACTTTTTTTTTTTTAATTATGCCATGGTAAAAAAAGAATTTCCTGAAACTTTACGAAAGAATCTCATTGTTTAAGCCTATAATGGAGAAGGTTAAAAAAAAATACTTGCAAAAACGATTCTGAGTGCAACAAATTATTTGCAAGTGGAAAGTCTTTGATATAACGGCGTAGCAAGCAAGAAATGGCCGTCCGCGAAGGATATCTGCAAGTCGACATCTAGTTCGGCAAGCCCAGGTAAAATCTCCAGTGACCTCTTCGATTCTCCAAGGCACCCTGGTCAATGTTGGCATCAATATGCATATGTCTACATTACGACGAAATCTGAACGGATCCACTCTTCATGGCAGAATGCCTTGAAAAGGCCACTACTTGCGAAAACACCAACAAGCTCGGCTCAAATATGCTAAAATCCATATTAATATGCTAGAAACGTTCTAGCAAAAGGTTTTATGGTCGGATGAGACCAAACTAGAGTTTTGTGAGAATAACGATAGGCGGTATGTGTAACGATTTCCTAATACAGCTTTCGAAGAGAAGAATTTGGCGTCAGCAGTTAAACATGTCGTCGGCAGCATTATTTTTCAATGTTTTACTTCAGTAGGCAAAATATTACTCAATGACGGCAAAATAGACCCTGAAAGATACCAAGCAATTTTGAACGAAAGATTTTTGCGCTCAGTTCAAAAGCTGAGATTATGTCGGGATTGGATCTTCCAGCAGGACAATGAACAAAAGCAGCAAATCAAATCCACAAAAGAATAGGTTCGAAAACGGAATTTTCAAATCTTAGAATGGCCCGCTCCAAGTTCATATCTAAACCCAATTGAAAATCTGTGGTTCAAGTTAAAGCCAGAATCTACCGGGTAATATCGAGCAATTTTGGGAGTTTTTCCAGGAAGAAAAATGGTTAAAAATTGACGCTCATTTACAAAAATTATAAAAAAAAAGAAAAGAAAAAAAACGCTCGATGCCGTGGCATCAAAAAATTACTATATATAAAATATAAGGGTTCACTTATTAATTTTAAATTAAGTTTTTATATTGCCGCTTGATAAAAATTTCAGTTGTTCAAATTCATTTAACAAACATTGTTTTAATGAAGTATTAGTTTAATTATAATTTGTTGATTATCAGGAAACAAAGGACAGTTCTTTTTACTATCATCTTATTCACTTATTTTTGCACAGCACTATATATAACATGGACGCATAATATTAATTTTATATATATATATATATATATATATATATATATATAAAAAGAGACCAGAAGTCTAACGTTATTTGCATTCACTTTTATATGTAAGCTAATATGCAACCATGTTTACCTCCAAATCTCAGTATTTCATTATTTATATATATATATATATATATATATATATATATATATATATATATATATATAATCTGAGTGTGCAATCTCCGTATGCTCAGCATAAAATCAAATTACATTACAGCGAACGCATTTTCCAAGTCCGTGTTTCATATAGTACATGCGTACTCGTATGGCCCCAGGTATAGGAATATGTCCAATATAATTCTGTATAAATCACCCGAGTTCTATTTATCTAATGAAATCCTACATGGAACTCTGTAGCGGTTAATTCTTCACATCAATGTACATCGTCACAAGAAAATCTTTAATATCTTTACGCTATCAGAAACTAATATTTAATAAGACAATCACTATTTTGAACATTAAAGCAAAGATGAAATATTATTAATATGCCACTCGCATTGACTCGAATAGGTAAGAGACTTTTCTTATTTTTTACTTTTAGTAGTAGTAAATACAAGAGGAATCGTTATGACGATGTGAATTTTTCGAATTAGCGTGCCGATTCAAATAAACGTTCCACCTGTAATATTTTTCTACTTTATGAACATAGCCTTCGGATAATAGTAGCAGTTAACTTATAGTGAATAAGCACCGTGCTGAGTGTGAAAGGAAGAAACAGAAGTAAACAATCATGTCTGATCTTGGATTTAGTCCATGCTTAGATTTGGATTTCTGACGAGACCCGTGTTCAAATCTCACCATAGTCGATTTGACAGGAAGACTTCATGATATTATTGGCGTGGCGGAGACGATCCAAATACCTGAAAACATTACCACGGTTTGACCCAAGCCTTGTGTGTGAAATTGAGTAAACGGAACACTTTGGGAGCCGTAGATGGTTGTGCTAGCAGGAGTCCCAAATCATCGTAGCCGAGAGTTTGATCGTGTTGGCCTTGTTCAGATTGTTGATCTCGCTAGTTAATGCGCTTCCTCACAGAAACTGTAACTAAGGTCCGCGTAGTAACCTTATAAATTATACGTAGGCTTTATGTTTGTCTGAACAGGCGTCTGCAACAGGGATTGGCTAGCCGCCCTGGTAGACGGGCGTCCTTGATAAACTAGCCATTTCTTTGTAATTTTGATTGTTTTGACTTGTCTTTTTTATTCTAACTGGAAATCTAAAATAAGTTATGGATCATATTTTTATTATTCTCGTTTATTATCTACTAATGTTTTAAGAGATTTTAGGAAATACATTACGGTTACGTTTTATTTAACTCCTGTTTTTAAATATATGTTGCATTACTTGTATCAATTCTTATGGTAGATTCCATGACATCTCTTTTGAATTCTGCTCTTTCTATCTAGTCGGAAAAAGGCAGGAGAGTACAACGGCCGAAACGTTGTGAATATGGCAATGAAGATGAGGATAGCACTCCGCATAATGTCAATAATGTAAGTAATAATGTAAACACCCTCAATGGGTTATTTAATGCCGAAAGCTTTTTAGAATAGGTTCCTATGGATAAAACATGTGTTCTTTGTAAGAAATCGGTTTGTAGATAAGATTTCATTGATGTATTTTTGTAAACAGTTTTTTTTTAGTGTTAAATATATTACTGTTAATAGATATATTTTTTAAATGTATTGCTGGTATTTTTCATATGAAAACCTATTTTTGCACTTTCTTAAAAGGAAAATTGCTTGATTTAAACAATCAATTCAAAGTTGCATTTGAGAATCATACCGGCATTTTGGGAATTTTTTTTTTTTTTTTTTACAAATTCCTATCAGCTATATTCTACTAATGACAAACGTACCACTGATAGTCCAGACAAGAATACGAGCCATCATTTCACGCAAATGCCAAACGAATTCATCGGGTGGCTAGAAGTGAGATAGCGTCTAGCCTGCGATGATGAGATAGACATACATCAGATTCTTAATTATTAGTCAAAGGTGCATTAGTGAATTTTTACCCGACTTCCATTGGTTCATTCAACAAAACAGGGAAACCAAATACTATTCCAGAAAAAAAAAACGAAAGACTGATAGTGTACACGTATATAATAAATTTCCGTATAAACTTAATTTGAAAAAAGCAATTATTTGAATATTCTACGTCTATCAACAGCCTCCAAGCTTCGAAGATAATGGAACAATTCGAGTAGCAATGTTCCATATATGAAACAATATATAACATGACACGAGTTTTCAGATTAGTGCAGCCTATTCCGTTTGAAATTTCCATTTGTTATAAGTGATTCAGACACCAAAGTATTTAGACTGTTGTGAAAATGTATCGGCCGACATTTTATACAATCAATAGTGAAAAGAATGCTAGTTTGTAAAATTGCAAAAACAAATTTTGTGGAGTCGTTGTGGCTTCACTGGAAACAAAAAATTATTTTACTTCGAGACAAAAAATAAATCGACGAATGATATAGCATTTAGCTCAAAGTATTTATCAGATTGTTCAAAAAGGAATTTTATGTTGAAACTTTTAGGAACGAAATAAAACGAAAAACAATCCTGCAAAGAAGACTTTGAAATATTTTATTTACTTGCTTAGTTTTTAGTTTACATGTCTGGTGGGGAGGGGTATAATACTGTTCTTTTGGGAGAATTGAATTTTTTTTTCAACACAAACATTTGCATTCATGATCTTCAACAAAGTCGCTTTCTTGCCACGATTTTGACGAGTTAAACTGATCATTTCACTGTTGAAACATTTGAACTAATTTGTTAGATCGATTGCAAAAAGATTTGTTATAACTGAGACTATGAATGTTTAGATGTAATGAAAACCTTTGATTTGGTGCTTTTGACTGGAATTTTAACCCAGTCTGGGTACGACGATAAAATACGTCAAGCAGCAAGGTCTCTGATTGGCAGGTTTTAAGGAAGGTGGAACCACCTTTTAATTGCTATTGTGGGCAAAGAGTTAACCCAGCAAACTGGGGTCAAATCACTATGAAAGTGTAAAAATAGGTTTTTATATTAAAATTACCAGCAATACATTTAGAACAATATATTACCAGTAATATATTTAACTCTCAACAAAAAAAAAAGAAAAAAAAACCCTGTTTACAAAAATACGTCAATGAAATCTGATCTACAAACCGATTTTTTACCAAGAACACATGTTTTATCCATAGGAACCTATTCTAAAAATCTTGTCGGCATTAAATTAGCCATTGAGACTGTTTACATTATTTACATTATTCGGAGTGTTATCCTCATCTTCATTGCCATATTCACAACGTTTCGGCCGTTCTATGCTCTTGCCTTTTTCAGGTGATTGGATTTCGAATCGAACCCTTTATTTCATCCACCGGGGTATGTTGTTCTAGTTCCACGTGCTATGCCTCTTCCTGATATCTGAAGTTATTTTACTCTCCAGGTTTCGTTTCGCCACTGTTGTAGCCTGGTATTGAACTCACAACTCTCTTGGTCTAGTCACTGGATCTAACCAAAGCCTTGATCCCCTGGCCCATGTGTACTTGAGATATAGACAGCCAATGAGGTTGGTATGCCGTAAAATAAAATAACCCAAACGAAACCTAATTCTAACTATTATCAAAATTGTATAGTTGCTCTTCGATTTATCATTTTCTTCATTTTCTAATTTTATAATTATTACATTTGGCCAATACATACATTCAGTGAATTCAGGCATATGCAATCCTGTGCATCAAAAAACAAAGTTAACTAACTAAAGTTCTTTACAATCACTTTGATGAAAATACTCTTAGAAAGGGTATAAATCGTTCTATCCTTCCTCAGCTAGGAATAACATAGTAAGGCAGATTGCTCTCTTTAGTTTTGGTTTGTAACCAGCCTGGTAGAACGACAACTCTCAGTTCAGTAAGAACAGTGATTGAATCTGTCTATATTTCTGAGGTGAGATATTATGTACACTATTTACATTGTTCGGACTATCGTCCTCATCTTTGTTGCCATATTTATCACAATGTTACGGCCGTTGTACGATCCGGCCTTCTTAAGGTGGGTAGTATGTCGAACTGAAACCTATATTTCGCTCGCTGGGGTAGATTGTTCTAGTTCCACGTACCATATCTAATAGGTGTCAGTTCTCAGTTATCTCCTGTTAATTCCCCCTCTCCAAGTTATCCACCGCCTTAACCAGGTATTGAACTCACACTCTTAGGGTCCTGTCACTGGATCTAACTAACGCCTTTATCCACTGTGCCATGCGATTGAAACCTGTAAAATACGATTTGTCACAAAACCACTTCAGCAATGTATACCGTTTGAGAACTGCAGATGGATAGGCCTCAGTGGATTTACGGGAGTCATATATATATATATATATATATATATATATATATATATATATATATGTGTGTGTGTGTGTGTGTGTGTGTATGTATGCCTGAGAAGTTGCATTTTATTCTTACATTGTCTCTGTTGCCTTCTTTCTCTGAAAAAGCTAGAACCGGTTTTATGCTATCACAGCTCACCGCTCCGATCATTGTTTTAGATCGGAGCAAATATTTAACTCTTTACCATCTACCTTTCTGTAAATGGATAGCAGAACAAAATCATTAAGCACGTTATTAATGGTTCTCTCTACCAATTTTTCTTTCAACATATCTTGAATTTTCAAAGCCTTCTTTCCTTACGTGCTCCTGAAATTTCGAAGATCTGTTCCTGATTTGAAGTACAAGCCATTGTAGCTGCCATTTTCGTTAGAACTTCCTTGTTGTTCACCTGTTCAGAACATGCCATACTCAGCATCCGTCTGTAGATCAATCTATTTCGATTTCATTCTTCTTCTCTTGGGAATTTCTTCAGTCTTCACTGCCAGAGTGAACGTTAGTTATTACATAGCAGTTTGGAACTGTAGCTGGCGATTGATTGATTTGATTTTTTTTTTTATTTTTCATGGCGTATTAACGCTGTCCGTGGTAGGACGATAAACTACATCCGGCAGCAAGGCCTCTGATCAGGGTGTTTTGAAGGGCGTGGAACCACCTCTTAAGTACTATTGTTCCAAGGTTTACCCTAACCCGGGATGGTAGCACCTGTTAAATAGTGAAACCCCTAAACGGGGATCAAAACATTATGAAAATAATTTTTTATAGTAAAATACCTGCAGTAAATGTTTATCAGTAAAAAGAAAATTACCGAAGATCCCAAGAAAATTAAATTTCAGTATTAAGTAACCCACATAGACTTTATATGCCGCTAAACGAACAAATCAGTTTAATCGTCTGAGTCCATCCTTGAAATCTATAAATCAACCACTCGTGCTTACATTGAATACTGCTGCCATATAGGGTCTGGTTCCCCCGATGTTCATCATGAGGTCATTCGCAAAATCCAAATATTTTCATGACAACTGCTCTGATGAGCTACTTTCACTGGTACCCAAACTGCATGAATTTAAGCGTTCTACTTGGTTGGCATATCGGTCTCACCCTTTCACTGTCGAAACGGTTAAATGTAGCCGCCTCTTCTATTCCGACAGTGGAACTCCGTCCGACAGTGGAACTTCCGCTTCCCTGATAGCTATAATCTTCAAACATTCAAATGTAATGTCAATCGACATCTTCTAATGCCTTGATCTTGATCCCCGTCCTTCTCTTTATCCTTTCCTCAAACACCCCCTCTTTACACTTGTTGTCACTCTCTGTAACCCCTTGCGTGCTTGTGGTGATATGCTTATAAATAAATAAAAAATAACCCTATGTAGGGTATCTTTTAGCCGCAACTTATTTCGGGTTATAGAAAGTCGCTTACAGTACTCAGTGTTCTGAAGCGATCCACTATCTAAGTACTGACAGGCTTCGATACTGATCAATGAAGTTGATCGAATGAGAACCAGTGCTTTCCCCTTCATTTGACTGTAAGCTGATTTACATTGCAACTATGCTGAGCGGATCTTAGTTACAGTTTGTGTGAGTTAAAGCGCATCATTTGGTGAGATCAACAGTTTGAAAAATGCCAGTACACCCAAACCCTCGGTCCCGATGACTTGTGACTTCGTGCTAGCACAGCCATCAACGAACAATCACGTGTACCTAATATTTACTCAAACGTCTTGAGTCAACCCGTGGGGTGTAGCTTTCAGGTACTTTCTAAAAAGGTGCTTCACACTGGAATCCCTTCTCCAGGCATCTAATATCAAGAAGTCATCTTTCTGAGATCCGAACCCAGATTTCATGGTCGGAAAACGTCTTTATTTATTTATATATATATATATATATATATATATATATATATACATATATATACACACACATACTATTCATGGTCAAAATATTACAAGTTACGTTTCTGTTCGTAGGATAGCTATTCGGCTTTTAATTACTAGATTTCAACGCTACCTTCTAGATCTAGTATTAAAAAGACAAACACATGAATCAAGAGCTGCGCAACTCATCCCGATAAATGTTTGAACACTGGAACAGTTCTCCATATATTCTCCCGAAATTAAATTATACGAAGCTTATAGTGGTTCAAGATTAAACATAACTGACATTCGTTGTTTGTTATACTTAACAATATATGTTTGAATATTATATATAACACACACGGGAAACATTATAAGTTACACTCAGGCTAGTCAAATGCATTTGAAGTGGTGGTAGAAAGAAAACTTCACAATAAAATGATTTGCTGCATTTTTCTCATATAACTAACGTTAACATAGCAAACCCAAATCTTGTAAACAGTGAATTTCAAAATAGCATGCTGAAATTATTGCTTATTCCTTGCGATTGTTTTATTTTGGGAAAGAAAAAAAAAACAATTCGTATATTAAAAAAAAAAAAAATAAAAGTAAATTTAATTTATTCATTGTCAGATCATAAATTTTGCATATTTTTTAAGATGAATTCCTTGACAGAACCGACCTTCTTTGAGGGTTTCTGATTTAATCTAATAATTGCAAGTTGTTTTTCTGATGTACCTGCCATATTTAAAGATTGCATTTTTCGGCATTCTTTAAACGTTACGAAATTATTTCCGTAGGTGCCGAAAAGATTCGGGACATTTCAGAATACAAATCGTTATGGAAATGAAAATCTACAAAAAGAAAATGAAAATACCAATCATAAAACATCTCAAATACAGAAGCACTGTTTCATGTCTTTTAACAAGGTGTATTACGAAAGACACTAGGAAGTATGAAAATCGGAAAACAAAAGAGAGAAAAGGGGTGAACGTAAAAGAAAAAAAATATTTAAGAAATCAAAAATGAAGAAATAAAATATAGTAAACGAAGTCAATGGAAATAAAAACGAATAAGAAATAGCAAATAACAAATGTGGTTTTAAAGAATGTCAAAAAAAAAAAAAAAAAAGGAATCAAGAAAGCAAAGAAGGAAACAAAAAGGGAATTTCATTTGGAAGAAAAACAAAAAATAAATCTAAAAATAAAAATATAGAGATTTAGGATAGAAAAGCGAAGACCAAGAAAGAATGGGGATAAAAAATATAGAGGGGGGGGGAGAAAAGGAAGACCAAGAAAGAGGGGAAAAAAGGAAGAAGACCAAGAAAGGGGGATAGAAAAGCGCAGAAGACCAAGAAAGGGGGGGGGAAGACCAAGAAAGATAGAAAAGCGCAGAAGACCAAGAAAGCGGGAGAAAGATAGAAAAGCGCAGAAGACCAAGAAAGAGGGGGGGAGGGAAAGACCAAAAAAGGAGGGGGAAGATAGAAAAGGGGAGAAGACGCAAAGAAAGAGGGGGGGAGAAAGGAGAAGACCGAGAAAGGAGGGGGGAGGAAAGGAGAAGACCAAGAAAAGGGGGGAGGGAAAAGCAAGAAAAGACCAAGAAAGGGGGGGATAGAAAAGCGCAGAAGACCGAGAAAGGGGGGGATAGAAGACCAGAAGACCGGGAGGGAAAAGGGGGGGATAAGAAAAGGGGGGGGAAAAGCAGAAGACCAAGAAAGGGGGGGGATAGAAAAGCGCCAAAAAAAGACCAAAGAAAGAAAGGGGGGGGATAGAAAAGAAGCCAAGAGAAGACCAAGAAAGAAAGGGGGGGGATAGAAAGACCAAGAAAAAGGGGGGATAGGAAAAGCAGAAGACCAAGAAAGGATAGCAGAAGACCAAGAAAGAAGGGGGGATAGAAAAGCGCAGAAGACCAAGAAAGGAGAAGGGGGGGGGAAAAAGGGAGAAGACCAAGAAAGGAGGGGGATAGAAAAGCGGAGAAGACCAAGAAAGAGGGGGGATAGAAAAGGGGAAGATAGAAAAGCGGAGAAGACCAAGAAAGAAAAGGGGGATAGAAAAGCGCAGAAGACCAAGAAAGAGGGGGGGATGACCAAGAAAAGCGCAGAAGACCAAGAAAGAGGGGGGAGGGAAAAGGAGAAGACCAAGAAAGGGGGGGGGGAGAAAAGGCAGAAGACCAAGGAGAAGACCAAGAAAGAGGGGGGGAGGAAAAGCGGAAGACCAAGAAAGAGGGGGGATAGGAAAAGGAGAAGACAGAAAGACCAAAGAAAGAAAGGGGAGGAGAAGACCAAGGGAAGGGGGGAAAAGGCAGAAGACCAAGAAAGGGGGGATAGGGATAGAAAAGGGGGAGGGAAAAGCGCAGAAGACCAAGAAAGGGGGGGAAAGGCAGAAGACCAAGAAAGGGAAAGAAAAGCGCAGAAAAGACCAAGAAAGAGGGGTAGGAAAAGCAGAAGACCAAAAAGAGGGGGGGATACCAAGAAAAGGGGGGAAAAGGCAGAAAAGAAAGCAGAAGACCAAGGGAGGGGGGATAAGAAAAAGACCAAAAAAGCAGAAGAGGGAGGATTGGGAAGAAAAGTACAGAAGAGAAGGGAAAGAACAAATCTTATTTGAAGGTAGCGACGGTAAAATGATGCAACATTGTGAAGACTATACAAAGACCAAAGTTACCAATAAAAAAAGAATATAATAATAGCGGACAGAATAATAGAAGAAAGACGATCTCTTCAAAAGGGAAAAGATAGAAACCCGAGACGATGCAAGGTCGTCGCATATACTGAATATTCATAAAGATCAGAGGTCATTTATTGGCATGCAAAGGTCGAGAACATGGCAAACGTCACAACACGCAACTTGAAATACGGTAGAAATATGCTTGGAAAAGGCGGCTCGAAAGAAATCACTCGGAAGTAATTAGCAAAGGAAAATAAAGGAATAGACATAAAATATACCGGAAGTGAAATCACTATTGACAGAAAGAATAAAAACAAAAAAATCAAAATCAACATCCTTCTTTTGGATTATTTTAAAAGTCACCACAGAAAGAAATGAGTTGAGATATTTGAATTTATTAAATTAGTAACATATTAACTCAAATATCGAAGACGCATTTGAATAGCTAAAGATGACTTTCAAAGACTAAAAGTAATATGAAAGTGGAACATTTCGTTCGAAGAAGATAAAAGACTGCTTAACTGTTACATAATATCAATCCTTCTGTGTGACGGAGCCATTCCCCGCACAGATGAAGTGAATGCTCGTTTTAACGGATGTCATTTATAGAATTGTAGCGGACCGTGGGTTTTTACGCGTTGTGATATGAACACGCGTGGTCCCTTGAAATAAAGTCCACTACTAATATGGCGGACTCAAGAGGAGTCAACTCAAAAGAAATGGATAAGAAAACAACCGATATATATACATGTACAAACAGGTATATGTATTAAACAACAAAAAGGGTTTACAAAAGACAAAAACATTAACGTGTGTGTGTGTGTTTATTTGTTTTTTGGTTTTGGTTTTTTAAGGCAACTCACCACACGCAAAGCGGAGGTGCCACTAAAATGCAAAGGGTTACAGAGGATTGAGAACAAGAGTAAAGAGGCATATTTGGGGAAAGAATACAGAGAAGGACGAGAACGGGCTCAGGGTGTCAGATGTCGATTGACATTACACTTGAATATTTGAAGTTTACAGTCATCGGAGAAGCAAGTAAGGGGAAGGGAGTTCCACAGACGGGACGTGCGGGAGGAGAAGCTGTTTGGGAAAAAGAAACGCTTACATTTAACCGTTTTAACAGTGACAGGGTGAGAGCGAGATGCCAGCTTGATAGCACGTTTAAATTAATGAAGTCCGGGAACCAGCGAAACAGTTATCGTAAAAATATTTGTAGGAGAGACAGAGGGAGGCCACAGCACGTGAGAGAGAGATTGTATGCTAGATGCCAGATCAGGACCTATCATTTTGTCAACGACCTCGAGACGTACAGCGGGAGCACCGGACCATATATGACAGCAATATTCCATGCAAGGACGGATGGTTGATTTTATAGATTTGAAGGATGGTCTCAGACGAGAAAAACTCTCCGGTACGATACAGAGAGCAAACTTTCTTTGCAGTAGATGAAGCTATTGATTCGTTGTATTTATTACACCTCATGTCAGTGGAGAGGCGTAAGCAGGCGTAAAGAGGCGCTCTCAACGAGTTGGAAACCAGTCTTCTGGTGGGAGGAAAGAAGGGATCTCTGTGGTGGCTAAAGGAGAGCAGTTTCGTTTTGGAGGCATTAAAGTTTACAAGTCATTTCCTGCTCCAGTCAACCATAGATTGGAGGTGCATGAACGTAAAGACCTCGTGTTTCGAAGTGTATGTGTTGTGTGTGCGCGCATAATGTTCATGGCGTCTTCCCACAAGTGCGAAAAACATATCTCCACGAGAGATTACATTTTTCAAGTGTGTCCGCTGAAAAGTGGAAAAAAAGAGAACGAAGTATTCTCAAGTATTTATAGTTTAGGTATAGCGTCCCCTAGGGACAATTTGCACCATTAGGAAATTAAGAAGTTAACTCCGACAGAATAATGCCGAAAATAGTGTGGACGGAGAATATAAGCAAAGACGATATTTTAAGGAAAATGAACACAAAAAAAAAAAAAAAAAAATTATTCATGAAATCAGAAAGTGTCGATAATTCCTTTCCACTAAGTGTAGCTAGAATCCGGTCCGTTACAGTAAGTGTTGCGAAACACTATCACGCGACCCAAATCCAAACAGGGATCGGTTAAATATGTCAGAAGAGAGCTCGCGAAACGACGACTCTTCATAAGTGCCTCTCACAGAGGGACAGTAGAGAAGGTAGGGAAGTCAAGCCTAAAGTAAGTGCGCATCCCACCACTTCCGGTAAAACGATAACAAAACCAGACCTCGGTGCGGCTTCGTTTTGGAAAACTAGCATGGCAAACACTCCTCCGCAAACCACACACGCGCAGGTAATTTCACTTATTTTCCGCAAAAAAGACTGCTACCATTTCTGAGGCACATCATAAGACAAGAATACTTCGGACAGACTCGAGACTTATTGAAAGCAATAGAGACAGAAAAAAAAAGCATTGAGTATTTTACCCAACGACACTGGGTATGCAGAAGGGAGGAAAAACATTTTATAAAGACTTTGCCAAGTTCTACGACGGATAGGAAATAGTGGAGTTCCATGGTCACCAAAGTTCTGAAAAGACATGGCTAGATAGCTGTATCGATATTTCGCAAGATTAGCATATCGGTGGAGTAATGGATAGCGGCTCGGATTGAGGAATCGGAGAGCCGAGTTCGAATTCCCGTCAAATCCATTACATTCACTTACGTACTAATACCCTTGGGAAAGGTATGAATCTCCCTCCCCAGTCATGGTGAAATAACAGGACAGAACTGGTTCTATAACCTTGGATAGCAACTGGTCTACCGCAAAAAGAAATGGTAATCTACTATAGGAAAAAAAATCTGCCTCGTCAGTTATGTATGGGAAGTTACATGATCGCCTAAGCGAGTATCACGTATGACACATAACTGACTGACCTACCCTGAAGGACTGTATTCAAAATACAACTTTTAACTGGACTACAACCATCTACTGAAGTCACTATCTCAACATCTCCCCAATAATCATGAAATCCAATTTAAAGACGTTTTTGACGAGAACCTGTCAAACCTTTTTACTTGCGTATCATTTCCTCCTGCCTGTGTCGGCGTCTACTTTGAGAACATGGCATAAAAAGTATAGATACCCTAGAATACTTAACAGATAAGTACCATTTGTTAATCATAGTATTTATTAGGTTGTTACACATTTAATGACAGATGAGCATGCTTCTGTTAACAAGCAAATCAATTCTGTAAACCGTTTCAGAAAGAAACTCGTATATCATTTTCATTTGACAGTCCTGTTCACTATTTGGTTTCAGGCAATATACATGGCTGAAAAACATTGTTCAGAACAATAATTGGATGAGAACAGTGTTCCATATTTGTTCTCTTTGTATATTTATGAATTCGCGATTGAATATTAGAACTTGTGTAAAGAAAAGTTTTCGAAAGTTTTTGACCATTTAAACATTAAAACTTCTGCAAAATTCATTTTACTTATTTTCTGAAAGAGGTTTGAGATTAACAGCGATTCCGAACGAGTTCCGGGCGGTTTCCTCTTTGGTACCTTGATTTTACCAGCTTAAGCGCGGTGCTAGATTGGCAGCTAGGTTTCATTTTATTGTTGAAATTTTGGGATGTAAGCCTCAGTTCTATGCTCCTTAACTCTAGTTATATTATTGTCCTCTCTCTCTCTCCTCAACGTTTTTAAGTGTTTCTTTTACTTTTAGTAACTACTTACATTTTGGTGGTTTTATTGCTTTGCTCGTGATGAAATTAAAATAAACATTTTTTTTTTTTACTTTGGAAAATACTAAGCTAACTATTAAAAAAAACAACAAAAAAAAGCCAAATACTGAGTGTGCGTGTCTTGATCATAGAAACCAATTAATTTCTATCGAGTACCTTTGGAATTACGGTTTTTCTATTTTGAGAAATTCCGCTTTAAAACAAATAATCTACAATAACTATCTTAATGGTCTAACACCACCTAGGAAAAAGGCTGTTACCAAAAGTGCCAACCTTGATAGTCTTAAATTATGGATATACTGTGGAAAAATAAGTGAAATTACCTATACGTGTTGGGTTGCGGTCAGACGTGGGGGCGGAGTGTTTACCATGGATCGTTTTCAAAGCGAGGATGCACCGAGCACTGTTACCCACCGTAGAGAACCCTCCCTGCCTCCCATCAGGATGGCTGATGCCCAACTCCACGAGAGCGCCACTCTGCGCCTGCTTCGTCTCACGCTGTCCACCGACCTGAAGTGGAACAACTACAGTGAATCTATAGCTTCATCTACCGCAAGGAAGTTTGGTTCTGTGTGTCGCGTCAGAAGGTTTTTCACGCCCGAGTCCATCCTTCAAATCTACAGATCAACAATTCGTCCTTGCATTGAATACTGCTGCCATATATTGCCTGGTACCCCCGCTGTTCATCACGAGGTCCTCGACAAAATTCAGAGACAGATATGCAACGTGGATTGTCATATCAACTGCTCCGACGAGCTACTTTCACTGGTTCCCAAACTGCATGAATTTAAGCATGCTACTAGGATGGCAACTGGGTCCCACCCTTTCGCTGTTGAAACGGTTAAATGTAGCCATCTCTTTTACTTCAACAGCTTCTTATCTCGCACCTCCCGTCAGTGGAACTCCTTTCCTATCCCTTGCTTCTTTGATAGCTATAATATTCAAATTCTGATGCCTTAACCTTGATCCCTGTCCTTTCCTTTTTCCTTTTCCCAAATACTCCTCTTTAATCGTAGTCTTATTTTCTGTAACCTCTTGCAAGTTCGTAGCACTCCCCCTTTGCTTGGGGCGATTTGCTTAAACCAAAAAAAAAAAAAAAAAAAACAACAAGGGTTGGGATGCTCAGGTCTGGTACCTTGTTACATGGCCTGCCTTCCAAGCCTTATCTTTTTTTTTTTTTTGAGAGGATTTTATAAGAACAGAGTCGCTCCGCGGGCTCCCATTATTAATTGATCCCAGACTGAAATTTGGTTCGCGAGACGAGGCAGTGTTTCAGAACACTATTTCTGTTTATTTTCTTTGGTTCAGCAGATCTCACCTGTATCTGTCCTGTCAAGCAGCGTTCGTGTGCATAATTCACGTGTTTGTGTATCACTATTCTAGTTTGTTTATGTTCGTATCTTGATCAGGGAATATCTTGTGTGAGAGTGAAATAATTCAAGTTACACAGGTTGCAGGTATAAAATATATATATATATATATATATATATATATATATATATATATATATATATATATATATATATATATATATATTATATATACACCGGATATATTACCGCTTATGGTTTATATATTTGAGTATATAATATATATTTTCAACAATACATGTATTAGGTGATTTTTCATATAATTTTTATATTATATATTTTATTTCCCTAGTTTTTCGTATTTTATATATTACCAACAAATTATCCATCCTATATACACAATATGTCAATGAAATTAATTTTATGCCTTTTTCTAGAGTCGATAAGACTATTTATGTTTTCATATTAATACAGAAATATTTTAGGAATTAAAAAAAATATATTTTTATATTCAAAAATAAGGACATACTTTGAATATACAGGCTTTGTATTCGGTTTCTCTGGATAGCGATTTATAATATATATGTAAATATATGCAAATGTATATGCGCCTGAAATAAAAACGACAAATTTTAAATACGTTCATGTCTACATATAATTTAATTTCGACGTATCTAGACAATACAAAATGTTCCTAAAAAATTTATATATAAAGTTACTTCATATAAAAGAGTAACCCATATATAACTATGAAATGATATTAGATGCAAAATAAGTGACAAACACACACACATTATATATTTATATATATATATATATATATATATATAGAGAGAGAGAGAGAGAAATAAAAACGACAAATTTTAAATACGTTCATGTCTACACACACACACATATATATATATATATATATATAAATAAAAAACAGTAACCCATATATAACTATGAAATGATGTTAGATGCGAGCACACACACATTATATATATATATATATATAGATAGATAGGGAGAGAGAGATGTGAGCATATATATAGAGAGAAATGATGTGAGCACACAAACATTTTATATATATATATATATATATGTGCACACAAACATATATATATATGTATATATATATATATATATATATGTGTGTGTGTGTATATATGTGTGTGTGTGTGTGTATAAAATATATATATGTGTGTGTGTGATTACATCTAATATCATTTCATAGTTATATATGGGTTACTGTGTGTGTGTGTGTATATATATATATATATATATATATATATATATAAGAGAGAGGGGGGAAGTGGGGGAGAGTGGAAGATGTGTGCGCAATCACATGCATTACCATTTATATTTGCTTTCTTTTTCCGAGTTCCTATTTTGTCTCCTGTGGTGTACGATTCTGAAAGAATACAAATGAGGAATAAACCCGATGTTGCAATCAGTTACGCATTCAGGCACGACGTTTTCTTTTACATATTAATGTGGAACGTAGGGAAAGAGAAGAAAGATATTTGAAAATGTCCATTATTTTTATAATTCACTCTGCTGTAACAAGGTTGTGCCGGGCAAGACGTTACTTGTGGAATGGACGAGCAAGGTCATGCAATTTATTTTTCAAATGCATCTCACTGTATTTCCATGCAAAGCAAACTCTGCACTCTTATGAAGTCCACAACTATGTAAACATAAACACGCGCCTATTTGTCTGTGTTGATGTATAAATATTTATATATATATATATATATATATATATATATATATATATATATATATATGAAACGTATATATAACAATTTCAGTGTGCGAGTTCGTGACAATATCGACGATTAAATAGCGACACGTTCTATGCAGAGAAAGAACGTCTTCACACAAGTAGGGTTTCATATGGAACATTGCAACAAACACCAGTTAAAGTTCACATCGAAACATTAAATATTCAGAGACGTACAATCTTTAGATTTAAATTTTGACATCCGATATTAAAACAGCCACAAAAGTTCGAAAGTTCCATGTGAATGTCATGCATGGGACCTATCCTTTCAGAAATATCTGAACTGTCAGCTGTATGCTATCACTTTCTCAGCTCAATGGTTAAAAATGGCATCGAACGAATGAAACCAGTAAATTTTACCATGGAATATCTTTTTTTCGAAACTCGTGGAATAACGTTCCAGAATAAAAAAGATAAAATCTGTATCAAATAACAGAAACCACATCACTTAAGGATTTTGAAGGACTGCAACAACTAAAATGAATAGCACATGAAACTCAACCCGAAATTATGGCATAATCAAAATGCTGATGGTCCATACGATATAAAACAAAAAGTTAGGAAGGAAAGCCTACTAATCAATACTGGAAGTGCATTAACAGCCACGGGACTTGAGAAACCTATTTTCTGGGAAAATAATTTTAAGGGAAAAATTTCATAAATTTCTATCCTCAGTGACATTGTCTGCTCGGTCAGTGAATGCTGAATATTTCCATATGAGGAATCTGCTGTTAGGAAGATTAGCATTTTAATTACCCAATCTCATTCAGCATTTTATCATTTTTTTATTCTTTATTTTACTACGTAACAGACAAGCGCGTTTGTTTGAGCGTATTATTTTAGAAAATATTGTTATTACATTTTATTTTAACTACGAGATACGTCAAAGATTTCATGGGACAATCTAATAATTTTTTTCGCTCAATGATTTTGAAGGAGATATGACAAATGTTATTTTTAGTTTGGATAAATACTTTTTACTTGTAGTCGTTATGGATTTAGTAAGATGGCATGCTTAATTTTCTCAAGGTTATTTATGTTATTTCATTTATTTCCAAAGATTCTCTGCTATATACTTTACTCTCATGCAGGGCGTGATGGGTAAATTGTCGCCGTATTATATATTTAATTTCGCGCATGCGCGCCGTTTGTTTTGGATTTTGTCGGCTGCACAGTACGGTAGGGTCAGTTGGGCACCACCTGTGAGGAAAAAGAGTACTATGTCACAATTCACTCCGCCAGAAATTAGGAAACGACCTGCTGTCCTACTTGCCAATTCGCTCCGGAAGGACCAGTACGAAGTATTCGGAGAGAGTTGGATAAATCTGATGGTGATTACGACAGCTCGGAAAACTCACTCTGATCGTTCCGATAACGAAAGAACTCCAGAATTTGTTGGTGACGGCCTCAAACTCAACACAGAGGCCTACATCAAGTGCTCTGAGGAGGTAGTGCTGCTCTGAGTCAAGAAGGTGGCTTATAGCTTATAGAAGACGATATGTCTATCAACAGGACCCTGCACCATGCCACACAAGCAGGAGAAACCATCCATGATTTCAGACAATTTCTTCGACCACATTTGCTCCTTACATCTGGCCACCTCACCCTCCGCCAGACTGCAACAACAGTAAACTTTGTTATTTGGAGAGTCAGTTGAGTGAGAGACCAACATAACTACTTTTAACAGCAACGATGAACTAAAGGCAAAGATTATGGCATAATTCACCAACTTAAACAAGGAGACCGCCTAGAAGTGTTGCAGGAGATTCCGAAGTCGTTTAGAGGCTACGGTTAGAGGTAATAGCTATTTTGCTGAATAAATTTACTTTTTAGTATTTCAAGTTATTGTTATGTAATTTTCATAATTACATTTAGAATGAGATGTCAGTGTTATTTTCATTTTTGCGTAATTTAGACGACAATTTAACCATCGCACCCTATATAATAACTTTTGCGGATTGTCATAATTTTTCTTGCTAAATAGCAAATAGGATACTGGATATGTATAAAAGGCATTTTTTATTATTATTCATCTTAATTATTAAGGCCAACGGATTGAAAAAGCTCTTAAAAATAAACAATTATCAGAGCGTTTATTTGAAATATAAATTTAGAAATTTTCATTCGTGGATTATCGGCAGACGTTCAGTTTTTGATTGTTGTCGATGCAGTTTAACTGGATATAAAAAAAAAAAGTGATGTATTGTCGATTTTTTTTTCTTTCCTTAATAAGTCGAACTGCATGTTGGAAACCGTTATATAAATTAATTCACTCGTTCATTTTACTTATCTCTTAATATATATTCGAGCTTTGAAGTGAAGCGATCCTGAGAGAAGGCTTACAATTATTAGCAGCCGTATCAAATATGCAGATAAAAGAAAGGGAACCAATAGAAATTAGTAATAGAAACTGATTTTCTGGTGACGATATTGTCCTCCAGAGGGAAAACGAGACGTGTCCTGTCCCGAAAAAAGGGAAAAAAGAAAGAAACTTGTACCTTTACAGTGCTATTTGACAACACAATTTCGATGTAATAAGCTTAAGTTTCTTGAGAGTTCAGTGGAGAGTACTCTCAAATTATCTACAAGAAACCAGTTTTGATCTTATATATTTTCTACGTTAATCTGAATATTAAAAACCTAAAAGGAAGCAGAAAAATAAAATCAACATTTCTAAAAAGATAGACTTATGAAGAGTTTTCATTTTAGGCACCTTTTATTAGAAATATTCATAGAAATATGATTTAATTTTTTTTGGTTTACTCGGTTTAAAACAGGTTGTTGATTTTTTTTAAAACAAAATAATTGAGTTGAAAATAATTCACTAAGATTGTACTTGGACGATCCTAAGGGAAGAAGAAGGAAGGGAAAGAGAGAGGTTGAGTCAGAAAGATATCTTAGCTAGCATGTTGACCGAATTTTTAAAGTCAATTGGAAGAATAGAATTAGAAATAATAAAAAAGAAAGAAAGGGAAAAGACATGATATCAAAACGGGCCGCTTGATGAAAACCAGATATCGGTCAAAGCATCTAGCCTACTTTTGCGTTATCTTATCAATTTGGATAAAGAAATTTTGGGAACAATGAAAACGAAATCTTAAAAAGAAAAAGTGTCTTTTGGGTTGAGGGGAAAAACGAATATGATTCTGACCTGTTAAAAATTAGAACCCCCACATTGACGAAAAGATGTTTTCAATTCAGATAAATTAAGATTTTCTGACTGCCGGGTCTGACACAAAACAAGAGGTGAAAAAAACGATTGTCTCCAGATCAGATGGCGACAATATTCTTTCCTGAAGTCATTTCGGCGGGCTGGTTGACAGAGCCCAGGTGAGAGAAAGAAGATTGTCATTTTTTTCGTACGTGCAGAAAAGGCAAAATTGGATTTTGTTTTTTAAAAACAAGAACGATGTAACCACGCCCGAACGGAGGAGAAAGGATGCTGATCAATAACAATTGGTCGGAAACGGTCACGTTCTGCAGAAAAGAAGAGAAAGAAATGCCCGATCAGAGAAACCATTGGTCGAAAAACGGTCACCCCTTTGTGAGGAAGTAGGGGTGAAAACAATAGCGATAATGAGAAATCAAAAATAATGCGACTTTTGGAATTATCGAGAAAACCCCACGCCGACAGACCCACCCCAGTTTGTTGCGGCGTCAATAAAAGCAGGACCCCAGTCGACAGAAATCAGTTGAGTTGGAGGGAAAGAGCCTGAACTCGGTTATTCCTCGGCCCTTTGCGGGCAAAGAGAATCCTCAGACAAGAAATCCTTCCAGCCCAAGTCGAAGACCTTCAGAAGTTCAGCCCCGGACGGCGGCGCGAGAAGAGATCACCTCGGACGACAGAGAGTTGCGGCTGAGTTGCGGCAAGAGATCCTTCCAGCCCAAGTCGAAGACAAGAGAACTTCCAGCCTAAGTCGACGAAGAAAAGAAGAAATACAACTCAAGTCGAAGAGAAGAATCAACTGCGAATGATCGATAGAAATTAGCCCCAGTGTCAGAACCAACCACACTCCGACACACACAATTCTAAAGAGTAGGCAATTCGAAATCTTTTAGGTTGTGTGATAGAAAGAAAAGCGCTATATAGTCCACAGAGCGGGTTGGGAAATGAGAACAATTTTGTTTTTATGTAGCGGACATTAAGATATAAAAAGGTTGTTACCCATTTTTTTTCATCAGCAATCTTTTTGTCTCGTGAGTTTATTTTCTCTTTATTTGTGTTTTTTTACCACCCCTGTCGGACTCAACTTGGTATCGGCCCCAATCCTGCTGGTCCTGTCTGTCTAAGATCTAAACACAGCGTGGGTAGACAGACCGGAGATCGGTACAGTTGCTTTAGTGACCATATTGGAAGCGAGTCGGGAAAGGGCGGCTGGTGATCATCTGACCAAGGGGTTGGAGCGGCACGCTTGGACCCAGGAAGAGCGACCAGAGGAGCGACGTCACCGTTGGCGCCGTAACCAAAGGATCCGACCCTGGGCCAGGTGTGTAACCGTCACAATTTCTAGGGCACATAGGGAGAACTGAGGGTGTAGGGAGACAAGAGTTGTTTTCTCTTTGCCATCAGAGTTCAGCCCCTTTAGAGAGGAGAACTCTTCCTTTTCTTTGCTTCCGTGGAAGCAACGGTTAATACTTACCTAACCACTCACGTTGAAAATGGAAAACGTGTTCACAGCTTAACGTGGAGAAAAAAAGTAATTTTGAGTCACCTAGCCACGAACGGTCAAAGGCCATGAGGCTGATATGTTATTTCTTTGTTCGTTATTCTGTTAAACATTATCGTCCTATGGACAGTATGAACAATCATTTGTTTTTGGACATGTGTAAATCTTTAATACAGTGTAACCCGGATATAAGAGAGTTGTCGGAACCGGAGAAGAAGTCTCTTATATCCGGGTTTTGTCTATTTTATATACATTAACACAGGCTCTAATTTGGGACCAGAGAAAATCTCTTATATCCGGGTTTTGTCTATTTTATATACATTAACACAGGCTCTAATTTGGGACCAGAGAAAATCTCTTATATCCGGGTTTTGTCTATTTTATATACATTAACACAGGCTCTAATTTGGGACCAGAGAAAATCTCTTATATCCGGGTTTTGTCTATTTTATATACATTAACACAGGCTCTAATTTGGGACCAGAGAAAATCTCTTATATCCGGGTTTTGTCTATTTTATATACATTAACACAGGCTCTAATTTGGGACCAGAGAAAATCTCTTATATCCGGGTCTTTTATATCCGGGTTACACTGTACGTATATGTAAATTGTTTGCCTTATTAACTTTTTTTGTTACAGGCATGTATCTCATCTTTCTATATTCACATTCAGTGTTAGTGTATCAATGGTTACACTAATGTTAATATTAGTAGTTGATGTACAGGAATACTAAAGCGTTATTCTTCCTGGCACTGAATTGCCTGTAAATTATGGCTGGCTTATAAATAATAGTATTAAGGGCTTAGAGGATTTGACGTACAGAATATCTTGAATGCAATCGGTGCAGACAAATGCAACCAATAATCTGGTTATTTTGCAAATGGTTAAAAGAAGGCAGTCTTGGTGAAATAGAAACACAAACCTTATTCGAACATTCAAAACAAGAGGTTGTCGACACCAATGATTTTAGAAAGATTCCAATTTTAAGATGAACGTAACAAGTTTTTCTCTTTTTGTGGACGTATTAAACTAAGATAAACTTAGTCAATGGATTTTTTTTTATCAGATATGCAAAATATCAGCCTTTCTGATTTTACTGCTTGCGTATGATCTAGATTCTTATTTTCCTTCGCTTGTTCTCATAGTAAATTCGGATGAAACCTGATATTTGAATGTCTGCAAATTGCTTGCGGCCGATTTAATTTCCAGAAGTATCGTTCAAATACATTGGATTTCTGCCGAATCCTTACTTGGAACAAATAAGAATAGTCTTGAAATATATCTCACAGATAGAATTCTAATAACATAACGCTTTCCAAAATACAGTTTGACAATTCTCAACGATAGAAACAAACTACAATGCAGTATTTCTTATCTTATCTAAAGCTTACAGTAGGCTCCAATTTCAAGTAAGTCCCACGGGAATATAACCTAGCGTATTAAAGTGTTCGTTCGTTAATTTGGTGACGTAGTAATTATGATTTCGCTCTTTAATTAGAGAGGATTGATTTTTTATTTGTTTTATTAGCATATCAACCAACTCCTGCGAGTCGTTTAAGATATTTCAAAATGTCTCAAAGCTGCATGGCTTGGGAGTATTTCAAAACGTAAATTATACGGTTCAAAATCCAAGAATTAGAGAGAGGAAACAACATGAACAACACGAGGCAGCAGGAAATAACACAAGGCAAGCTATTCGTAGACATGGACAGCGGAACGAGAATAGTATACTCCAGTAAATAAAATAAAGAATTCAGTTCGAATATCCCCCACGTTTTGCTGTATCAATGAAGATCGGTTGGCACATCGGCTGGAAATTTGTGATAAGAAAAATCAAGACAGCCGTTCGAATGTAAATCGCCATTGAAATATTTTTGAAATGATTGTCACTTAATGCTGAAGAGTTGATCTATGACTTGGAGGGGAAACCAGAATCCATACGCTATCGATACTCGAATTCTCAACAGCCCAAATTATTCAACACGGAATTAAATGTCATGGCCTCGTTCTGGGAGAGGAGAAGAGATTATGATGAATTAATGTCTTTCTTCCAGAAGACGAAACAAATAACGCGAAAGGCAAAGTATCGTCTAGGGAGGTAGACAGATCCTTATGCGGGTTATAAGGGAATATTTTTGGCCGAGCCTACAGGCTCGGAGAACCCACGGTAAACTCGGCCTTGTGCCACATACATCACTCATGGTGGAGTGGGGCTGTTAAATATTAACAGTCGATTAGCTTGGACGCTGGGTCAACCGACACACACTCACTAGTCGTGTAATACTCTTCTGTTGTACTGTTTAATATCTGAAATATATGCAACATGTGTTTTGTTATTTCTTTAACCATTTACTTGATCATAACATAAATGATGAAACAGAACAAGGATATTTGGACTCATGCCTTTTTCAAAGGTACTAATGCTAAGTAAGCACAAACAGCATCCTATTCTTTTATCTTTTCTTAGAGGCTCTATTCGAAGGGAATGGTGTTAAAATTTAATATATTAAATACATTATATAATGGAATACCGATGTTTATTCTTCTTTGAAAATAGTCCTAAGCCACATTGGTTATGGTCATCGCGGTACTTCGGTGTAAACAATCGATATAATAATCTTATTGCTCTTCTTTTCTTCTCGTTCCTTAGTAATATTTCCATTTTCTCACACTTCCACACACCATTTTCTTTACGTGGCTTTACTGACATACACGAGATGAACTAGATTTTTCAAAAAGTGAACCAAGCAACTGAATCAGCATCAGTTAAAATTTGGATTTGAAAATTTAATTATGAATTCCAAAGTTCATTTTCAAGGTTTAATTATTAAAAATTAATTTTGTAATGTTGAATTAGTGTCGACATTGGTTGTCATTCGGGGTTGATATGAAGAAAATCCAAAGAAAATATAACCGACTATTTATCCGAGGTGATGTTTTATCCATTCAAAATAAATATTAAAAAAAACAACTATTTTAGCTTACTAGAAAACTCATCACCATAGAAATTATAAACTCTAACGAGTTAGAATAATAGAGTCTATAAATGGAAAACAGGAGGAGATATGAAGAAAAACCTATCCCAAATTTAATTTTTAAAAGATTACCTGAAGTGCTGAAAATTTGAACGTTGTATTTGTTTTCATGAAACACAATGTATTTTTATCAATCGTCTTTGAATAGTGAATCTCTTAAAAGATAATTTACTGCTAGGGATAAATTTAAGTTAGACGCAACTTTATATTATTTTACTCGTAATCAAATGAACGCCAAACTGATTGATTCCGTTTTCAAATAACTGTTGGTTAAGCAATTTGTAATAATAATGACTGAACTCCCTATTTTATGTACGACAGACTCTGCCGTCTACCTATAAACATTACAAGATGGGAGATGCCATCATACATAAAATAGGGAGTTACTTTTCAATAACCCTGTATAATTCTGCTTGATGAACTTTTGCCAAATTGAATTAATATATTTATGCAAATGATTTAATATAAAAGTGAAATGGTTATATAAAAATGAGAAAAATATACGTATGTAATTTTCTAAATATTAATACTTTTCAAATTTCACAATTTTCAATAAATTTCTACGACAGAACGAACGACTTATTAAACCGGAAAAAGGCGGAAAATAGAAAGCGCTGTGAAAGAAATGAAAGATTTTAAAATTAGTAGACATATTAAAACATTTTAAGTCTTTATGAATTCAGTTCGTTTCCTTGGTTCTGTTGCAAAAATTTAAAAAAAATCACAGATAAATGAATTAACTATAGCTTGTTTTACCTATTGGCTTAAGAGGATAATTGCAGTTGATCAGCAGGCCTAGCTCAGATTGATGAATCGGAGTTCGAATTCCAGTCGAGTTCGTTACATTCACTTCGATGAAAGGTATAAATCCAACTATTCTCCATCCCCACCAACTATGGGGAAAAGAGAACAGACTGGGTTATACAGCCGAAAAATAAAACCCTGAATTTCAATCTGTATGTAACCATTTCGAAGCACATACCATGCAGCTAAAGAAAGGATCGTTCGATGATACCGACTACGGTCGACTCCTTTTATATAAAGACTAGCAGTATGGCCCGGCGTTGCCCGTGTTTGATTCAAAAATCGTACGACTCGTACAGCAATCGCTATCACTTGACTTAAAATATTTTTGCCTTTCATTGCCTTTAAAAGACTGAGCTCCGGCCTTCTTCAAGTGGTTGGAATGTCGAACTGAACCCTTTATTTCGCTTACTGGGGTAGACTGTTCTAGTTCCATGTGCCCTGTCTAATGGATGTCAGTAATCAGATATCTTCAGTTAATTCCTCTCTCCAAGTTTTCCACCGCCTTAACCAAGTATTGAACTCATACTGACATCCATGAGACATGGTACGTGGAACTAGAACAGTCTACCTCAATGAGCGAAATAAAGGGTTCAGTTCAACATTTCAACCACCTGAAGAAGACCGGAGCGTACAACGGTCGAAACCTTGTGATAAACATGGCGATAAAAATAACAATAGTCCGAATAATGTAAATTCGGTACATAATACCTCATATCAGAAATATAGACAGATACTGAGTCGTCATCATCCTTGACTTCCTTCGAATTATTTGAAACTCTTCCATCATTATCTAACTGTAAAAGTCAGGGATTTTTCAGAGTCAAACAAATGGAACGGCCTCTAGCCTCTCTTTATTTAAATCCAGCACTGTAATTAACCTATCATGGCAAAACGGGATATAACAATACTCTGTCGTGAAGGAAAGATTCTAGTGTATATGATATTTAACAATTCGATGAACAGTCTAGGAATCAGCAAGTTAGAGAAGTGAGGCAAATATATAACAGGCCTTAGAAAGACTTTCACTTCCTGAAATATCGATCACTCGTATGAAATACAGTTTGCTGACAGGAAAACATGGCGACAGAAATTCTTTCAGGCTACCCGTTCCGAGACGAACTAATACAATTATTGGAAAGAAAAGACCGAAAATGCAGGATTTCAGTAAAAATCCATTCTCATCTCACCCACTGATATCACTGTCGAAATACCTGCATGATATGGCCTCATCGGTCATCAACAACCATGTACTCCTGTCACGTAGCTGGTGTCATGAAGTTAGTGGATAAGGTTAATGTAGAAAGGACTGTTGAGTCCTGAAGAAGGTTGTGTAGATAGTTTGTTTCTTTCTTTATTTTTTTTTTTTAACTACAAAAGTATGTTTATTCCGATGTAATTATGGAAGATGGATGTCGTGATTAAAGAAATTCTTTAGAAATTCCTCCAAAATCAACAATTCTTCCTTGCATGGTGTATTGCTGCCATATATGGTTTGGAGCCCCTTCTGTTTGCCTCGGGGTTCTTGATAGGCTCCAGAGACGGATATGCAATATAATTGGCCCTGATCTGGCATCTCGTCTATAGTCACTCTCTCACAGACGCACCGTCGCCTCTCTCTGTCTTTTTACAAATACTTACATGGCAATTGCTCCGAGGAGCTGTATTCGCTGGTTCCCAGACTTCATGAGTTCAAGCGCCCTACGAGGCTGGCATCCCGCTCTCACCCTTTCACAGTCGAAACTCCTAAATGTAGCCGCCTCTTCTACTCCAATAGCTTCATGTCTCGCACCTCTCGCCTGTGGAACTCCCTTCCCTATTCCATTTTCCCTGAGAGCTATAATCTCCAGCTATTCAAATGTAATGTCAATCGACATCTCCAGTTGCCTTGATCTATCCACTATCCCTCTCCTCATCCTTTCTTCTATCACTCCTATCTGATCTTGCTCCAAATTTTCTGTAACCCCTTGCGTCCTAGTGAATTCCCGCCTTGCTTGGGGTGAAACGCTTAAAAAAAAAAAAAAAATAAGATTCCTGAAGATATCAGCAACGCTCTGACGAGAAGATCTGTATGGATTTTTGTTGGTCACCTTTTATCTATGAATGATGGTTTTTCTGTTTGGTGTCTTTTTTCCAACTGTCTCAGACTTCCAACTCTCATTTATGGATTATGTATGTATTTGTCCCCAAAAATAATCTCAATTTCCTATTGATAAGGTGGAAAAAACCTATTCTATTCTACAACTCTCTTCCAATTTTGTTTACACCGAAAAAAAAAAAAAAAAAAAAAGACTAACTCGTCCCAGAAATAACTTATCACCCAACATTTGTAACAGTATATTAAAATCATCTGTTTTCACATATCAACAAAAAGGCACGCGTAAAATAACTGTCTTGTAAAATCGAGTTCGTTTTGTATGCATTATGCATCCGTTTTTGTTTCAAGGTAGTCATCATTATACAAATGTTGTCGGATTTTCATTCCTAAAAACTACATTTGCCAAATGCAGATTTAACCGCTCGCTTCCATTTAAAAATCAAAGACATCAAGTGTGAATATCCATTGGACAGCTTCATTAGTATTAGATATTTGTTGGCACAAAAATATATCCAGTCATGTTGCTTTTAATTCTATATGCAAGCACATGATAAATCATGGTTACACAAAGATAGATATATGTAAAAAGAACAAAATAGAATAACATCGTATTTACTCATGATAAAACTTTGCAGGTATATATATATATATATATATATATGCACAACATCACGATCATAACAGGAAACAAACAAGTTTGAAAAATTTAAACTATGAAAAATTACAATGTCTTATTCCTCTGGAAACTTATAAAATAGGTCATTTGTTGTGATATGTAATCCAATAATGAGAGTAAATTGAATAAAACCACATCAAAAAGGTTTGTGTATATATATATATATATATATATATATATATAAGGCAATGTTAGAATAGAAAAGACTATTGCAGTTAACTAGTTCAATATTTGAAGGGGTGAGAACTATTTACCTTTCTACGTTTAAATTCGTGCAGTCGAAGCACTAAGGTATCTCTCTCTCATATATATATATATATAAGATTTGAATGAGAAGGTAAAAACAAATAAGATAGCAACTGTTCAATTTCAGTAAACTCCGTTTGGCATTGCAAAAAAAAAAAAAAAAGAAAGAAAAAAAGACAAAAAACATGAATTATTCTTTGAACTGTTGACATGTAGATTTCATCTATTGGAGCTGACACACATCATGATTCGTCCTCATCCAGAGTAAATCAAGTGGAATTCCGACGGAAATTGCGTGTGACAACACCAATCCTGACCTTTTCTGCCATCAAAAATATAATTGACATTTTTGTAAAGTTTTTTTTTTTTTTTCCTTTTTTTTGCGATGTTTGTTGACCGGATGTTGAGATTACGAGCAAACCAGACAAAACTGAATTTGCATTATCTTTCATCTCGAATTGCTTGCTTCATTGATTATATCTCTCTTATATATCTATGTATATGAAATGAAAACACATTGTCCTTTTCTAGATGTATATAGATATTTAAATCAAATTTGAGACATCGGCTTATTTAGTCTTCGTATTTTTCTTACATCCCATTTCCCGAATTCAATTCTTTAAATTTCCTTTTTTTTTTCCACAGTTCCATCTTTTTTCTCACATTTAGTCTGCATTTTCTTTACTTTTTACATTTTATTAGGTATTATTTGTGGAAATCGCAACTAACAAAAAGCAAAAAGAAGGAACCAATAAAGTAAAAAAAAAAAAAGATTGTAAAAGCCAACACGTATTCGAGGTATGCGTCACTACTTATTTCTTTTAAGTAAATGAAAATGAACAAGAACACAAAGAACTGTTTTCTATTAAGTGTTTCTTACGCTACACATGATCTTTGAAAGGTGGAATTGTCTCAGATTTGGACTTGATTCTTGACTGAGGTAATATGATAATACTTGCACGTTAATTGTTCGAGCTTGTATAACAATCCAGTATTTCGAGAGCTGATTTTATCAGTACAAGCTTTCCTCACTTTACATATTTGCACGACACGATCTTTTTACTTTTCAACCGACCGTTCATCGGAATAACCGAATATCACTAACACATAAATGCTGAAAACTGATTTCGATTCATTTCTACTAAGACTGCGTATGGAGAACAATTCCATTTCTAAAAATATATTGAATAAATCCTAACGATATCATCTTTATGCGGTATAATATAGTCGGCTACATTCCTGTGTGCTGTTGGCGTCCAAGACGATGCAGTACATGGATCGGCGCAACTTACTGCCTTAACACAACTACCAATTTGACCAAGCTTAGTATATATGAAGAAATCTGATCTCCAGGGACTTCCTGATGATTCCCAACCATTTGGTAGAGAAGTTTCTTTAACAGATGAGGACCAATCCCAAGGGAGGCGTCATTCGTGTCAGTACCCCACTATCTCTCTCTTTCTCTCTGGAGAAAGCTGCCGTTAATCCCTGAGGCCCGAGGCACCATGAAAGGCTAAATACTGAGGTAGCTGGACGATTCTAGGCCTTCAGACCACGTTACGCATGGGACTTGCACTTTAACCTCTGCTTTCTGCCACATTCCTTTCTGGTGCGATTACGTATTAATAAATTTCTTGCATCATTTTCCTTGATCAAAATCCAAGAAGACACTAAATTTAGTCTGGACACACAGGACATTTCATTAACTATATATATATATATATATATATACACCTCCAGAGATTAAATTTGGTTTTATCGAAAGAAAGAAGTAACTTATTTTCTGGGGTATGCTAAAAGATGTACATAATAAAAAAAAAAAAAAAATCACAGATGCAATACACTTGATTGAACGCAAAAAAAAAAATATATTCTCAAATTGACGGCATTATGGAGTTGTCGAATTCATGTGAATCTTGCAAAGCGCATCACAAATAATGGAAATCATATTGAAGATGTTATTTGTTAATAATCCAAAAAATCCTTGAAAAGTTCAATTTTTAAAAACATGCAGTTTTGTTTACGTGTCCAGACTTTAGGGCCACCCTGTATAAAATACTTTGACCTACTTCAGTCTGTCCGTCACACCCTTTAAAATAGTCATACAGTGACAGAGTTAAACAAAATTTGGGGGAGAAGTGCAAACCGGTAGGTAGGTACGAAGTACAGTTGGTTTTACTTGGTCGCGTAGATTAGTATAATAAATTGTCATTAATTTTGTTCAGAAAAATTAATAGTTTAAATGCATAACATACAAAATACTCACACTATTAAAAAGAAAAAAAAATGAACAATACTAAATGTTGCAAAAAATAATTCTTGGTTTATAAAAAATGCCAGTGTAAACTTATTCAACGACTTCTGAAAGAATCTCGGCCATAGGAATCTAACATTAAGGAATGATCTAAATCTGAAGTTGTTTCCATTCACAAGAAGGGAATGGAAACCACTTCAGATTTTAATGCATATTTATATAAGAATTTAAGTCATTTTTTAAACTCCATTTTAAATCTATGAGAAAGTGAAGAAAATAATCCTGGTCTATTAGCGTTTATCAATAAACTCTTCTGATTCAAACACGGGTGCAAATATCCTTGATTTGCGGCTGCGATGGCTGGTAAATGTTGCCGTTGCTTTAAGATACGATATTAAACAAAGTTTTGTAACAGGTAGTGTATAATTAAACACACACATTATATATATATATATATATATATATATATATATATATATATATATATGTGTGTGTGTGTGTGTTTTCATATGTATGATAAAAAATATAGTTTTAAGGTATGCTATATTTATGGACAGAAGTGCTCATTATCAGGGATAGAGCGTACGTAAATATAAAATATCAAAGTATATACTATACTGTTACCACTCGTTGTTGACCTTAGTGTCCACTACTAATATATATATATATATATATATATATATATATATATATAGAGAGAGAGAGAGAGAGAGAGAGAGAACGAACGGACAATATATTATGTTTGAAATGCTTAGGAGGAAATTTATTTAAACAAGTAGACAAATGAATGAGAAGCCCAAAATGATAAAATAAAAAAAGACAGGATAATTCGATACAATCTTTGCTTTAAAATATTCCTTATACTTCTACTAAACCTATTGCTGCAGAGCTGTTACGGAAAAGAAAGTAACTTACCCGTTCGAGAAGAGATCCAGAAAATAATCTCCAGTAAATTCTGCCGCCAAATAATTTTAATCGCTTCTAGACACAGATCCCCTGAAACAGCACGCAACAGGCTGAGAGAGATTTAGTTTATTTTCTTTCTGACTGCTGCTGGCATCACTCATCGTACATTATGGATATTGTAGCGTCGTCTATGTAAAGGACGAAATGAATGCCAGCGATATTGTTTCGTGCTTTTTTTATTTTTTAAGTTGTTTAACGTTTAATTGGAAAAAGCTGAATACCAAGTTTGTTTATTTTTAATTCATAAAAATTACGAAAAAACAAAAGCAGCGTTAACTTTTTTTGTTTGCCTTGTTTATATTTATTAATTTTCATTATGACTTCTGACTTGAGTCTTTCTTTACTTCCATTCTTCAGTGTCGATTTATACAAACAAGATTGTACGACTCGTTAGAAAATCTTTGAAGACCTTTTCACACTTTTGTATTTCTTTTCCACCCTTTCTCTCACGGATGTGCATTTAAATGTGTACAGATTAGTCAATAAATTCGTAATGCCGTTCAAGAAATCAATCATTTACTTTACCTAACAAAATTTCAACCGCTTTTCTCGATAGGTCACATTGATTGAGTATAAAAGAGTGAACAATTTCAAGTCAAATTTAAACAGCTTCAGGATAGAAAATTATCGATACAAAATCAGTCTAGAAATTTATCGATAGAAAATTAATGTAAAGTTACTTATCGCAAATATTAATTCACGCCAAAAAATTAAATATTTTAAATCCAAGTTTGTTTTTTGTTTTGTTTTTTTTTTTTAGTTTTTGGCACACATTTGAAAATGTAAATTTTAAAATCAAAATTTGTTTAGCTTTTTTCGGAAAAACTCCAGGCCTCGTAAGGAAAACTTACCAAAGATCAGGGACACTTTATTCGGACTATTGTTCTCATCTTTGACGCCCTATTTATTACAACGTTTCGTCTGTTGTACGCTCCGGCCTTCTTCAAGTGTTTGGAATGTCGAACTGAACCCTTTCTTTCGCTCACTGGTGTAGACTGTTCTAGTTCCATGTGCCATGTTTAATGGATATCAGTTATCTCCTGTTAATTCCCCTCTGAAAGTTCTCCACTGCCTTAAACGGGTGCCTTTATCCTTGAGGATACATGGGACAGTGGATAAAGGCGTTAGTTAGATCCAGTGACAGGACTCAATGAGTATGAGTTCAATACTCGGTTAAGACAGTGGAGAACTACCAGAGGGATATAGAGTGAGCGAAATAGAGAGTTCAGTTCGACATTCCAACCACATGAAGAAGGCCTGAGCGTACAACGGCCGAAACTTTGTAATAAATATGGCGCTTAAAGATGAGGACAATAGTCCGAATAATGTAAATAGTGTACATAATATCTCATCTCAGAAATATAGGCAGATACAAAAATCATGGAGTTATTTACATTTTGTAAGTGTAGATGATATTCGAGGTACTTACAAGGAATTTTTTGCAATGTAAGAAAAAAATCTGTTTTTGGCTAATTTATCGGGCTGATTACGAATGCAGACTAAACACCTAGAAATAGCTCACCAGAGTATACCACATTTAGGGCGATCGCAAAGGTCAACCCAACCGGAGCGCAATGGAAGGGTCTCGCACTCTGAAAGATTTTGGTTGAATTTTAGTAAATATAATTTCTTTTATATTTTGAAGTGATATAGCAAAAATGATCAGAAAATTATACAGTGTACTATGGTTAAATTGTTGCCATTTTATATATTTTTTTTTTTTTTTGCGCATGCGCGTTGTTTGCTTTTTGGTCGACTGCACAATATTTGTCGAGTCAGTTGGGTACCATCTGTGAGAAAAGCGCACTATAATGTAATTCACTCCGCCAGAAATTTGGAAACGGCATGATGTACTGCTTTTCATTCGTGCAGGAAGCTCCAATACGAACATTGGAGAATGTTTGGATGTCAATCTGAGGACAATGCAGAGGATTCCATGGTGTTTGGAGTGATCACTAGGAATGACATGTGCCTCCATTCCTCTTCCCACATAGCGTCAGACTCAAATCGAAGGCCTACATCAAGTGCCTTGAGGAGGTAGTGCTGCCCAGGGTCACGGGGCTGGCTGCTGGAAGACCCTATGTCTGGCAGCAAGACCATGCACTATGCCACATAAGCAGGTTAACCCAATCAAACAATTTCTGCGACCATACCACCCTTTACATCTGGCCGCCTAACTCCCCAGACTACACCTCAATTGATTACTATGGGAGGGGCGCAGTTGAACGCGAGACCAACAAAACTCCTGGTTACACCAAAGATGAACAGAAGGCAAGGATTATGATAGCATTCACCATCTTAAACAAGGAGATCATCCAGAAGAAATACAGGCGATTCCGAAGTTGTCTGGAGGTCGTTATTGAAAACAGTGACGATTTTATTGAATAAATTTGCTGCTGTTTAGTATTTCAAGATATTAAGAAAACGCCTAAGAATAATGACATCTTAGAAAACGGCGAAAACTACTTTTTTTTTTATTTCGGTTATCCAGTTGCTTAATGAGAGGTTCAGGCAAACCATTTTGTGGAGTGGGAATTATGACAATTTATGTGGATTCGAAGGAGAACAAGCAAAGAAATAGTAAAAATCGAATTAATTAAGTTTTATAATTATTTTTAAATAGAGTTATGCTATTCTTATCCGATTTTCTGAACTTTTCAAATAAAGCATCATTTAAACAGATATTTCCCGTTACTAAATGCTATATTATTAGGAATTATAATTATGGATTCATCTATCTATTAATGTAGAAACGATAAATCACCCTAAAAAGGACAATAGTCATTTTACATCAGGTTGGCAATTACTATTTGATTATTAAATACAATACTCAACTCAAGAATGTTGTAGTTATTACTTTGCATTTTGAGAGTACATTCTTTAAACAGACATTTTGCACTTTCTCAGGTTAAATCATTTTTTTCCTATTTATTCAAACAATAACGAAATAATCAGATATTCTATGGGTTTAATTTTGTCTTTATTATTTTATATTATTAATAAATCTATTATTTTATATTATTAATAAATCTATTTTATTATTATTAATAAATATTATTAATAAATCTATTTTTTATATTATTAATAAATCTATTATTTTATATTATTAATAAATCTATTATTTTATATTATTAATAAATCTATTATTTTATATTATTAATAAATCTATTTTATATTATTAATAAATCTATTATTTTATATTATTAATAAATCTATTATTTTATATTATTAATAAAAGTTGTTTTTTTTAATACGTATTTCATTGTTTTATATTTTCAAAATTCACCTTCAGTTAATTGCGTGCCATGCGTGATACGCAATTAGCTGATCATGTATCGAAAGACACATGACTGTTCTCATTTCTTTCTGCGGTAGACCAGTTGCCATCCAAGGCTATCCAACCCGATATGTCCTGCTATTTGCCCATAGCTGGAGGGGGAAGAAGGAGAATTCATACCTTTCCCCAGGATATTAGCAAATAACTGAATATAATGGATTCGACTGGAATTCGAAATTCACCTTATAATCACATATTTTGATTATATTCAAACAATAAGAATTTTTAAACAATATATTTATGGAAATATTTATTGGATTAATCATTATTATTATTTATGACAAAAATACACATATTTGATATATTAGTTTTTTTTTTGTTATTGTTCAAATAATAATCTAACGGGAGGAAGTTCAAGCTCACCAACAATAGGTATCCTTAAATAGGAAAATATTTCAACGAAATTAATAACTAGCTACTACAGACATTTGTGTACTCTTGTATTCAATGAGCCGTTTCTCCATAAGTATGTCACTAGTCGAGTAAAATTAAGTTGAATACAACAATGTTTTAGACAGACATCTTTTTCACTATTTTCATTTTAAAATCATTCGTCTCTATGAAGAGATCTAGCCTTCAAATCTATCCAATTAGAATTGGTTGTATAGAAAGGTTTGAATATTTTACGTCAGATTGGTCCGTATATAGATAACACGTTTACGATACAAACTCATATCTTCTCATCACACATATACACAACTTTCCTCATATTTCTCTAGTTGCTAGCGTGTATTTAGGACTACGTGAAAGTGACAACGCCTTGTATTCGCACCTCCCACGAAATATTTTCCTGTCGAAACGATGTTTCCATTTTAAGGCCATCGAATGACAATCAACAGAAATTTCTTCTGAAATAATCCAGTTTCCCCACCCCTATCATATTCGTGCATGAATATTCGTTGTTAAGGAAAAGTTCCAATTGACGCTCGTGATATTTTCTCTACTTAAATGTTTTTCCCCACTCTGGATTCTTCATCTTTTACCTTTTTGCGTGTCAATTTAGAAAACATTTCTTTATGTTAGCATTTTTTTCAGCGTTCCTGTTTGCAGATTTTTTTTTTTACCTTGTATTTTTCCGGCTTTTACATACATTTTATATATATATATATATATATATATATATATATATATATTTGGATGGATAGATGTGAGCTTGTGACCCTGGGTTTCAAGCTTTAGCGATCGTCAGACAAATTGATTAATGTTTTAAAAAATTTGGGTTTATGTAGATTGCGTGTATTGGTGTTATTGTGGAAGTGGTGGGGGAAATTGTCGTTTTGTCATTCATCGTACTAACGCAAACATCGATATATGCCGACACATATACATACTTGGTCGTCCGTCGGGACTCATACATATATAAACGTATGTGGGCAGTTTCGGCTATGACACATGTATGTATACGGGTGGTGTTATATCTATACATACGCATTTGTATGTTGAAATGTTGAAATTTAAACATTGGCAGTGTGGCGGACGACCAAGTATGTATATGAAACAGGGCTTGGGGCCGCAATGCAAGTTGAGTCTAACGGGGGTGATAACACACAATTATGTATAATAAGATCAAGTCACAACGTGGGTAGGCAGACCGGAGATCAGTGCAGTTACCCTGGTAACCAGGCGTTGGAAGCGGGTTGAGAACGACGAGGCTGGTATCAATCTAACCAAAGGGTTAGAACGTCACGTTTGGAGCAGCGAGGAGCGAACAGCTGACGCCGCGGCAAGACGTCACAACTGGTGCTGTCCGTGACCAGGATATCAGAGCCTGGGGAGCACATGACGTCACAACTGGTGTCGTGACCATAGGATCAGAACCCTGGACCACGTCACGTCACATTTGGCGCCGCGAACGGGATCGAACGACACAGTCGACGCTGCGACCGGGGGACGACGTCACACAGTCCAAAAATATACATCAGAGGAGATGGTTCGAATGCAGGCGGATTTTAAACCCTCATGATTTGGAATAAGTAAACATTGAAAATTATTTTGATCTATGTTTTGAAAAATGTGGGTGGGACAGTGAGTTGAGAGTGGACAACTTCTCTACTTCAACTGCCCAAGCAGCAGCATAATCTGACATTAATGAAGGCTGACAGAAATCAATCATTTTTTTTTTTTTTTTATTTCTGTGTCCTAAAGAGCGCGGGCACACACAAAAAATATATATTATAAATACTAGTGTTTAGATCAATAGGTTTAAATTGGTTTGGAAAAAGAGTTTATTAAAATTTACAACCGAAGATAGATGTCAGCAGACCAAGACAAACAGACAGACACCGACGTCAACAGACTTATACATGACCAGACCGAGACAGGAATAGACTGAGGCAGATGTACATGTGTATGTATCTTATAACTTATGCCTCGAAAACACTCCAGCTTACGTTAGCGAAGAGCACTTTCATAACAATGACGTCATTACAACTACACGACTAGTACTTCACAATATTAGCAAATATTTCATTGGAAAATGGTGTACATAGCAATCAACAAAGCATGGTAAATGTCATTTCTACACTACAATGTGATCTTCAGTTTATGCCACCATTCCTATGCTCACACTATCTATAATCGCTCTAACACGAATAATGAGTACCCTTAACCCTATACATAAGGCAAATCTATACACACACACACGCGACTGTGAGTGAGTTTTCCTGTCTAGATTATAATCTTTCTACTACTTGGACATAAGATTAATTCATTCAAGTTGTCACTTAATGTGTTTTCGGTCAACTCAATTCCAATCATTTCATTATGCAACCTATATGGCGCCGAGACAATCAGTTCATGCCTTTCTAAAAGTCATTAGGGCTAAATGAACATAAACCACCCTTGCTGAATTTTAGTCTAGCATACCAGTTCACATTGCCGATAAACATTATGCTATCCCAATATTTTTAGTTTATTTATCTGTTCAGTAGTGTCCCTAACAGTAATAAATTAATATATATATATATATATATATATATATATATATATATATATATATATATATATATATATAGATAGATAGATAGATAGATAGAGGTCATTCTCCAGACCAATCTTAATTGATTCATTACCCTTCGCGTAGAAGAACTTTCTCATTGCTGGTTCAAGGAAGACTTTTATGTCAATCACACACGAAAAAGAGAACGTTTAACATCGATAAACATAAGAAAAATTTATTTCTTTTGATAATGTGAAAATATCCATTCTTTGCCTGATGAAGGTTGCGAGTCAGGAAAAAGTGTAGCAGAATTATGGAAAATAAAGCACAATATATTTTTAGAAATCCACATTACAACCAAAAACATTTGCAGTTTCTCCTTTTTAATACATAAACGTTTCTCTCGTTGGAACAATTATAACCTTTCCCGCTTATATATATATATATATATATATATATATATATATATATATATATATATATATATATATATATATATATATACACACAGACAGAGGTAGTAATCACTTGGTATAATCCAAGCGAAACCTATTAATGCAATATAGAATTTTAAATATTAAGACACAGACACACGTTATATATAATAAACTAGCAGCATGGCTCGGCGTTGCCCGTTCTTGATTCAAAAAATCGTACGACTCATACAGCAATCGCTATCACTTGACTTAAAATATTTTTGCCTTTGTTGCTTTTTTAAAAGGAGTGCCCTTTGTCGTGCTGATGTTTGCTACATGCCTTACTTTTGCCTATCTCACACTGGCGAATTTTTTTCTAAACTCTATACTAAACATTAAATCTGTTACGAAAAAAGAACTAAACAAAATGAACACAAAACAATCAGCTTTAAAAAAAGGACTCGTAACTGAAAAAAAACGAATGAAAAAAGAATTTTAACAACTACTTTTTCACACCCAACCCAGTTCTGCGGAATCAGAATCAACGTTGAGTTTAAGCAAGCGAATGAGCCAATTGGAGTAAAGTGCCATGCAGATTTAAATTTTTCCCCACTTGTGACCAATGCAGTTATCGATTTTTTTGCATGCTAGTCAACATTCGTGTCAGTCAGTTGTTGGCTCTCACGCTGGCCAATAGAATTTCCCTGCCTATTCCTGGCAGCCAGCTATTGGCTCTCACTCTGGCCAGTAGAAAATGGCCGCAAATTACATGAAAACTGCCGTAGAAGCATGAAAAAAATCGATTATTTCTACTATCGATGGGAGATGTGAAATGCAATGTCGGTCTTGGCCTTCCCGCTAACTTGGAGAATGTGCATGCAAATTTGGGCGCAAATCCGTCAAAAATTCTGGCCGTGCATTTGGTACACACACACACATCCTGCCTTTTATAGATAGAGATTCTATCAACCTGACATCATTCTCTCACTCTTTCCACATTCTCCCTTTGCCATTACTTATTTCCCAGACACGCATGCGTAGAAAATATTCTGCATAACATTCTTGCTGGTTTGCTATACCACACTGTGTGGTCTTAGCAGTCTGAAAATACGCACAATACTAAGATGTTCACACCTCAATTTAAGAGTTAACCTCTTTTGTGGGTGTTGATAGATATTAAGTGGAATGTCGCAGACATTCTGACTTTGCACGTACTTCTGTTTTCTTTCAACATAAAACTCTACACGCGGAATTAGCCTTTACCAATCATTCGACAGTCTTCTATATGTTGTCCTAAATATCTATTGACTACTTAGATGCTAAATGATATTTCAATTAAATTTTGAAAGAAAGGTGGCATTTTCCTCAACAGAAAAATAGGTATCTTGTAAAAATCACAAAGCTATGCAGTTTCAATTGGCCACTGACCTTTCGTGTTGTTAGCATCTGTCAGTCAAATCATGAATTGGTTCACATGAATTCCGAAATAAAATAGGTTATAAAAATGTTTGTCATGATGTTGCATTTATAGTGTGTTCCAATAACTTGGACCGATTTTAAATGTGAATTAAGTTTAAGCGTCTAATGATTTCTTTCAGATTTAACAACTTAAGTCGTTGGTAATTTCAACCATGGAAAGATTAACAATCAAACAACGTGTTAAAGTTATTGAAGCCTAAAAATCATTAGACGCTTAAAAAATCATTAGACGCTTAAAATTAATTCACATTTAAAATCAGTCCAAGTTATTGGAACACAGTATATAAAACTATTTCCTGGTAAATAATAATTTTCCACGTGCTTCACTACAGATTTGCTTAAAGTTAGGTATATGTATTTCAATCAGAGATATACAGGAGAAAGTTCGACGGTGTTCTTCTGTGTGTCAGGTCCCTTCAGAATATTGGCGGTCATGGCTCTCCACAATTTCATTTTCTTTTATAACTCTCAATAAATAAACTTTTCTCCGCAACCCATTTCTCGCTAGATAGGTTATGCGTTGTTTTCACCCTGTCCCTCTCACATTCAGCCTCTGTGGGCATTTAATTTTCCAAGCCGTTTTCCTCATTACGTGCCCTATAAATTTCAACTATTTCTTCCTTATGTTAAGTGTTCATTTTATTTCCATTTTCTTTAAAACTTAGTCGTTGCTCACATGTCAGGACACGTATACTTAACTGTTGTGGTGTCCTTCCTCTAAGAGTCTACGTTAGATTCTTTCGCCTACTATAAGTTTAGTCGGAGAGAAGGAACAGGGAAATGTGAATAGATGGAGCGCTGCTTCATACGATACACACTCACTAGTCATGTAATACTCTTCTGGTGTATCTTGGCAACGAAGAACTTGAAGAAACGGTCTTCACGTTAAATCATTTTTTGTCAGTGTCTGCAGCAGCGGTGAAGAAAGGAATTCTAATCAGACAAAAGGGTGTCCAGTTTTAATTACAACAATGACAGTGAAAATAAGAAACTCTTCAAAATAAGAGAATTTCTAAAAGTTTAACTCGGTTGTCTGGAAGAAGGTTGGTGAACCTTGTTATTTTTCCCCATTTCAATAAGTCAGTAAAAGAACTACAAGTCAAATAGACTTATTGTTTTCTCATTAAAATGGACGAATTTAAAAGTGTAATGCTAGAGTTGTTGAAACACCAATAGGAACAACAACTATTGTTTAGCAGAAATATCAAGACAGACAAGAGAAATTCCAACGAGAACAAACAGTAAGTACACCAGAAGAATATCACACGACGATTGAGTGTGTATCGTATGAACCAGCGCTCCATCTATTCAAAGTTCCCTGTTCCTTCTCTCCTACTAAACTTATAGTAGGCGGGAGAGTCTAACATAGGCGCTTAGGAAGACACCACAACATTAACACCAGGATGAGACAGTTGACATTTTTAAGGTACATAAGGAAAAAAGGCCTTGGGAAATGTTATATTCACATATCATATGAAAAGCAAACGAGACAAAGTCAAACAAGAGAATAATCTACCTTGTGTTAAATAGATAGCAGTTCAGCAGAGATAAAAGAAAGACAAAATTATAAAGAGCGATAAAGGACAGGAAATTGTAGAGAGCCATGATAGCCGATATCCTGAACGGGCACGGAGTATAAGAGTTCATTTATCCGAGAAAGAAACTTGTATTTAAATTTCTTTTACTTCATAATGCACGGAGCCCTTTAGGAAATTAAGTTTGTTTAGGAATAATCTTCGAGGTCACTATGATGTACCTGAAAAGTATAAAGCACTTTGAAGTCAAGCATAGCACCTTCTACAGTCGCAGGTCGGATGTTCTGTATTATTTAACCTATAAAGCATGTCCTGCCTATCCACAATCGTTGGATAACCAAAACCATAGAATAATACAATTCTAAACTTCAACTATGAAAACAACATGCATAATTCATAATTTAATTTACGATTAAAAATCCATATCGAGCTTTTTTTAAGCGGTATATGACATACTCGTTATGCCCCATCAGAACCTTCATTCCTTTAATATGTCATTATTAATCCTCAACGATCGAGCAATAAATCTTTAGAGGGTTCACTCCTTTAAGGATATACTCGTGAGATTCCTTCCGAGTTAATGAAAAAGTCAAAGGCGAAGCTTTAAAAATAAATAAAAACAGAAAGGTTTCCATCGTTCTATCTAATGCGTTTTCATCTCAAGCGTCAGAATGTCTCCAATTCTTTTATTAAAATTCGCCTCGTCATCGATTGCTTTTTCTCCGAATATTCGGTTTTGTTTTCTTTTTCTATTTCCTTCGGAAAATGGTCGAGGGCTTCTCCAAGTAGCCGAGAAGATTTCTACAAGTTCTTTATGTCCAATATAGAGTTTAAGAATTATTTGACTAGAATTTGATTTATTACCTAGCTTTTTAGTGTGATTTTACAGAGTTTGCTTCCAGGCGGATTTCAGTCAGTGTTGTTCTTCACTGCTAGACATCAAATTACTATAGAGTTTTACGACACATCTGAACAAATCAATTTCTTGTTGCTACCAGATGGAACGCCATTAAAGTCTTTAGTCAACATGAATATTTAAATAATTCAGTTAAATTTACTGAAATCTTTCGCTAAATTCTGCAGCGATAAAGTTCCGTGTTTGAACACATTTAACTTGTAGTATTGTCCGTGGATCACTTTTATTAAGATCTCATCTAAGTATTTTAAACATCTTTTAGAAAAAAAGAACATTGAAACTACCATTTGTCTTGAACATTATATATAGAGTTTTGTATAAATTTAAAGAGTCTAAACAGAGGTTACAACAGTTCAATATGTCTCTCAGTTAAAGTTTAACAAAAATATTAGGTCAATTTGATTATCGAAGTTTATGCTCAAATCCAGAAAATAAAGGAAAAAAAAAAGACCTTTATGTTTTTTTAACAGATTGTAGCCATTGCTGCAAGTCATATTTCAGTAGTGTTTTGTTTGTGAATGTTGTTTACATACGTTTTTCTATACGACCAATTAGTAAAATTAATTTTCAACACAATGGTTAGATTGGTTAGAGAAGTTGGGACGTTAAACGCGATTATTAGGATTGAAGATTATTATATACAAGAAAAAAACCTAAAGGCAAATAACGACCTACTCGTCTAGATTGCTTAGACGTAGCAACAAAAGAAAAAAAAAAGACGCTTGACACCGTTAATTCCTATGAAAGGATGTCCATAGCTGTAACCTGATTTTCACGTTCACTCCAGACGATCTGAATACACACACACATACATATATATATATATATATATATATATATATATATATATATATATATGTGTGTATGTATGTATATATAGCGTTGCCACTACTAGTGATCACCCAAGCACCGCCGTAATCAACCATCCAACTCTTTCCTAATCTTTTGCACTGCCCTCAGATTGACGCCCAAACAATCTGAAATGCTCGTATTGGAGGTTCCGGTGCGAATGCCAAGCAGTACACAATACAGTTTCCAAATTTCTGGCGGAGTGAATTGCGTTGTGGTGCTCTTTTTCTCACAGACGGAGCCCAACAACATGCTTTCATGTGCGAAAAGAAAAAAAAAAAAAAAAAAAAAGGCGGCAATTTACCCATCGCACTATATATCGTCCAATTGATGACAAAGTGTGAAGGACTTCGTCGGATTAAAGTCATGTTTTTTGTTGATCTAATTATATATGCGCATGAAGAGTAGACAGAATATAAAAACACAAACTTTGATTATAATTATGCATAGATATGAAAAGGCACTGTTATCTTTATAGATTATTATCACAAGAAAAGTTTACGTGTCAATGTTTATCATTAAGAGAAACAAATAATTGAAGATCCTACATTGAATTACTGGCATCATTCCAAATTCTCCACCCACTTCCACAACCAAACGACTGGGTTACCGACATCTGCGTTTCAGTTCCCAACTAGATATAAAATGAAGAGGAACGATTTTTTTTTTTTAGAATCATATGCACTTTGATTAACACGGAACCAGATACAAATCCGTCCACTCTATAGCCGACGTGTTTACATGGTCGTTTTGGCTATAACTTTAAAGTAGTTGGCATTTTTCTTATTCAAGGTGTATGTTGGGCATTTAGTAATAAGACGTATTCAAAAGAAACCGGCAATGCCAATAGAGGTTGGCAGTCAGTCAACAGCCAGAAATATTTCAAGCGATTTCGTACAGATTTTCCTTTTAAAAGAAAACTTTTCTCCCGTTTTATTATAGTCAAATTATAATATATTACGAATTCTTTTCTCCGTTAAACCTGACACTTAAATATTACAATAAATAACAACGACGTGCGCAGAATGCTATTAATAAACATTCTTGAACACAGCGAACTAGCCTAAAAATTGAACATCTTAATTAGTTGGGAAGAGATATTCCATTTAAGTCAGAAACCAATTTATTGCATTTAGTGTCAAAGAAATCCACACTTTATATTCTATGTCTACTATAATGGTACTAGTAATCTGTGGCAAATAAATATTAGCCTACCAAAAGCCTCATTTTTTTTTATGAGTCAGAATATGCTTTTGCGGGAAATCAAAATTTACATGGTATAAAATACGATACATTCGGTTATACCTTCTAACAGAACGATAGCTCCCCCGTTATAGGTTAAATAGCAGGCTAGCTTCGGTTCTCTCGCGTTAGGCAGCAGCCACTCTCGGGGGAATAAGACAAGGATGCATCTTCTCACCCGATCTGTTCAACCTATACAGCAAGCCACGGGGGATTTAGCATTGGCGAAAACAATCTTAATACGCAGATGACACAGTACTGATAGCGGATACGGAAAAGAACTTCCAAAATTTCTCACAGAAGAAGGTAGAGACGGAGAGTGAGAAGAAAGGACTAAGCGTAAACTACAAGAATACAGAATGCATGGTCATCAGTAAGAGGATGAACCCGAAATGCGATTTGAAGGTCGAGAACACTAGAATCAAACAAACAAAAGTTTAAATATCTGGGAAGCGTCTTGACAGAGGACGTTAAGTGCAACACTGAGATCTGTAGCCAGGGACACATTCCAAAAGCTGGGCAGATTATTCTGAGACAGGGGGATTTCTTTGGTAACAAAGAAAAGAATACTGAGCTGTTACACGACATCAGTCCCGCGAATGTTGGACGATTTCCACAGAGATGAAGAGACTCGAGATGAGGGAGATGTGGTTCTACAAAAGGATGCTATAGATATCATGAACCAAGAGTTTCAAAGAAGGGGGAGGCTTATATTTAACATCAGGAAGAAGCAGCTGAAGTTTCTGGGATACATCATGAGAAAGGAGAGCCCGGAGAATTTGATACTCACAAGTCGAATGGAGGGAAATTGATACAAGGAAAACAACACGTGACATACCTGGCGGGCTTAGGCAAGTGGATGACAGAGCGTGGTCTGGGGGAGGAAACAGAGGGAGGTAACTTGTTGAGAGCTTCAAGGGATAGAAAGAGGTGGAGAGCCATGATCTCCTACGTCCTGAAAGGAAATGGCATAAAAAGAAGAAAGAAAGTAGGAGTCAGCGAGAAGCCATTTCACTATTTTTAACAAGTCACCGCAATGAGATGTATTAAAAATTGGTTGTGGTAAGCTTCGATCCTGTTCCAGATCGAAAGACGAAAAGTCGTTGGTACGAACTGACGTATTATTAGAGTTTGTCCTCTACATTTATATTTGAAATTAACTAACGAACCGATGATAAACTAATGCAAGAAATGCGTCAGAAAGACTCTGGGTAAGTGGCGCGGAAAAGGTTAAGTTTCGAGTAAACGGTCGAAGGTGTGCTGGTCACAGCGTTGTTGAGATTGGCGGTAATACTGAAGAGAACGGTATAGAATTGAAGAGACTGGTCATGTGACGACGAGCAGGTGGTTTGAATAGAAAATAGTTTAAGGAATGCTGATAACGTTAATAGCCCATTATCTTTTGCCAGTGCTCTTCAATCCCTTCAAGAAATCATTGCAGATTTTTATTTTTAACTAAATTCCATGAAAGCGTGTATTATTATTAAGTAAGAAATGAAGAGATTTTTTTTAAGGCAATTCACCCCAAGAAAGGCGGGGGTGCCACTAGCACGTAAGGGGTTACAGAGGATTGAGAACAATAGTAAAGAGGCGTGTTTGAGGAAAGGATACAGAGAAGGACGGGGAACAAGCTTAGGGTGTTAGCTGTAGATTGGCATTACACTTGAATATTTGAAGATTATAGTCATCAGGGAAGCAAGCAAGGGGAAAGGAGTTTCACAGATGGGAAGTGCGGGAGAATAAGCTGTTTGGGAAGAAGAGACAGTTACATTTAACCGTTTTGACAGTGAAAGGGTGGGACCGAGATGCCAGCCTGATAGCTGGTTTAAATTGATGTAAAGAGTGACAAGACTGAAATACAAAAAGAGGATAATAGTCGCAACAAATCATGGTTTAATCCTATCAAAGGTTTTTAATGTTACTACCAAGAGTGATTAGTAATGGATCTGTATTTGGTATATCATTGTCTCAGTACTTGTGACTAGAAATATTGTAAAGAATTATGTGACTAAGTTAGGTTTATGCTTTCTTAAAAAATCAGTCAGGAGTTAAATTTTCCGCAACCTCTGTGGCCTAATGGCCGATTTCCCGCTACTCTACAAATCCAACTACAGATCGTAATAGTTAATTATTAAGCTAAATCTTTTGAGAGTAATAATGCTAAACATTCTCTTAAATCTGAGTGTGATGAGAGCAAGAGAATTATTTTCAAAATGAAGATCGTTTTCTGTTGAAGCGGATTTTTTTTTCTACCTGAGGATGCTGAATAAAACCAGATCTTTTATTTAGATGCTGAAATATCTGAAATTCAACATCATCATTTCGAACGGAAGAATAATCTTAGAGTTCTAATGACCACCTAAGTGGGCATTTAGCAGGCAAAATGCCAGCACTTATCATGAAGTCACTGCTTTCTCGTCGTTCTCCCGCCAAAAGTTTCTGCTACATTTTCATCTCTTACTCCGATCATCGAATTAAATGTTAATCGGAGCCAGGCAAAGTCTATAGCGATTGGAATCTACGTATTAATTCATTACCAGTTGCAAATGACCATCTCTGACGAATCTCGAGATTCGAATGCGGAAAAAGGACATGGTGCCGAATTGGTCGCAATGACGTTGAATGACGTTTGGTGTCATGTGACTATGTCTGACACATGATACTGTGTTTATATCATTTCAGCCACTTAGCTGTTAATTTTATATTCATAAAAGTTTTCTAACTTGTCGAAAACCTTGTGATTATTCTATGTTTCCAATCAGTTTACTGTTGAAATTCTTCAAATTTCATTTTCTCGATTTGTTGTCTGGGCGTCAGATTTGAAAAATTCCCACATTCATTAAAACTTTGCCGTGATTCCTAAATATAAATCACACACAATCCACACCATATATCTAGGAAACCGAGTATCCCAGAGTGGATGTCTTGGGGTTAGTTCCGAGTCAGGAAGGGCAGTGTCTAACACATTACAGACAGAATGTCAGGTCCACGTATCGAACCACATACCACAGACTGAACAAAAGTAATTGTTGTAATACTGGAGGTGAGGAAAATTTTAAGGATGAAGATTCAAATATGATTAGTTCGGCACCCACCACTTCATTACAAATCTTTATCGGGATAATTTTTTTAATGGACCACTAGTATATTACTTGCGAGTTTAATTAACAAAAGCGGGAAGGGAATGAGCCATAACTCAAGAACAAGACGTAATATCCTTAGACATTAACTGTGTAACGAGAACAATCCATCCAGTATATGAAAAAGGATTTAATTGAAAAGTCGCTGAAGAAGACCGAGGAGAAACAACGGCCGATACGTCTGCATGTAGATATTACGAGTTATAAAAATTAGCATTGAATATTAAGAAAAACAAGAATATTAAGAAAAAACAGGAACCATTTTTAAGTAATTAATAAAGGTAAAAATACAACTAGTAATATCTGACTAGCGCTAGAAAAAAACAGATTAAATAAAGGATGCAATTTGAAATTCCCTAAATATAACCCGGATCAAGAGAATCCTGAAGAAGGTCGAGAGCCACAACGGCCGAAACGTTTTGATAATAGCAAAAGATGCGAACATTAGACCGAATGTAAATACAGATAATCGCCTTTTTTTCCAGCTCTGAATTCCCATTACGGCGCCATTTTTTTCCCTTATTTCCTCCTGCACTTGTTTTTAACCCGCTAACCCTCGAGATATGTTAGCAATCCTTAAGGCTCTTTTTATCTCTTCTTGAAATTCTATGATCTCCAGCCAGTGAAGGGCAAACTGCCAAAACTCTCAATCGCGCCCACATTTCAATATCACTTGTAAAGCCAATAGATTTACCCATCTACTTTCATAACGCTCATCATCTTAAATACATATATACCGATCAGTCAATATGTACTTTAGACGACATAATCTAATAGCCCAAGGCTAGAAAGAGTCATGATGCACAAGGACGTCCATATTTGGTTTAATTCGTTCGGCCAAAGGTTCACTTTAACTTTGCTATTTGCAAATGTCCTGGCCGCTTAGCAAATAAAATATATTAAGCCAACCAACAATTCACTGCCTTCTAAATTCATCCTGAAATTCACTCTTTATGAGTATTTAGAAGTTACCCTGAGGAAGAAGAAATAAAAAAGATCTCGTCCGATTATTTACATCAAGTATTTCTCAACATATAAACGTTACTAACTTGTTTAACCTGGCAAAAGACCTTAAATGCGGAGTTACCCAATCACGATCAAGCATTTTTCCAGTTTGAATTGTCTGATATATTAACTTACTATTCATTATTGGTTGGGATTTCATGATTAGCGATACAGACACAGATATGAAAACTCACGGAAAGTGGATCGGACGCCATTGAATGACTGACATGTACCTCTGACCATACTAGTCATAATGTCCTTATTTGAGGGCCCATGAAAGAAATTGTTTATTCTAAGAAGCCTCGTGTATTTCAAAAAATGAAATGCTCCAATCACTGTAAAGTTTGAAGAATTTGGTAATGAAGTCTGAAAGCGTGGTGTTCCACTATGCCAGCACGGCTTCAATTGGGTATTGATCACCGGGTGTAGGGGAAAGTTCGAACAATTCCTTTATAATTTTCTATAAATAAATGGTTATATATATATAAATAAAATGTGTGGGGGGTGATGGTGCATAATTATCAGGCGTTTTTGCAGGCGAGTTATTAGTTAATAAATATATTTTCAGGTTATAAAATGCGTGTTGACAATCACGCTCATTTAAAAATGTTATTGGTTAATGGTTTCTTTTTCATAACAAATATTGTTTAAAACGCCTGATAATTGAGCGCTTTCCAATACGCACTGCACGTTCACACACACACATATATATATACATATATATATATATATATATATATATATAGCTCCCTCACAGTTTGAACACTCTGCTGTACTATACAGTTATCCATGCAACCATATATATATATATATATATATATATATATATATATATATATATATATGTGTGTGTGTGTGTGTGTGAATTATTTTTTAGATAGTGTATCTATAAAGGTACAAAATTAATAAACAGACAACCGGAAAATTATTCTTAACCGACGCATTTCGTCCTCTGAGAGACAGTATCAAGGGGAATTTGGGATTTATTTTGTTGGTCATTGGTTTAACACGGATTTGACGACGTTTATGAATATTCATCAGGTGGTTGAAAGGTCAGTCACAAAATGCCAGAATTCAAAGTCTGATAAGGCAAAAGTAAGCGAGTAATATTAATAAAATGTATATATTTGATAAATGTTTAAATTTGGATCAGATTCTTTTAGTTTGGGATAGACGTATGTGCTGTACATCTTTAAAAACATAAGGTAATCGATTTAATTTTTTTTTTTAATTTAACATATTTGGTGTCGTGTATGTCGGCTTTTGAAAGTAGTTCTCAATTTTAAAAGCCTTGATAAAACATATACATATAAAGGCAGGATGATGTGTGTGTGTGTGAAATGAACGGCCGCAATTTTCGACGGATTTGCACCAAAATTTGCATGCACATGCTCCAACTTAGCGGGAAAGCCAAGACCGACATTGCATTTCCCAACTCCCATCGATAGTGGAAATAATCGATTTTTTCATGCTTCTACGGCAGTCTTCATGTAATTTGCGGCCATTTTGTACTGGCCAGAGTGGGAGCCTATAGCTGACTTACACGAATGTTAACTAGTATGCTAGCATGCAAAAAAAAAAAAAAAAAAAAGAAAATCGATAGCTGCATTCGTCACAAGTGGGAAAAATTTAAATCTGCATGGCACTTTACTCCAATTGGCTCATTCGCTTGCTTAAACTCAACGTTGATTCTGATTCCGCAGAACTGGGATGGGTGTGAAAAAGTATTTGTTGTTAACATTCTTTTTTCATTCGGTTTTCAGTTACGAGTCCTTTTTAAAGCTGATCGTTTTGTGTTCATTTTGTTTAGTTCTTTTTCGTAACAGATTTAATGTTTAGTATAGAGCATAGAAAATATTCGCAGTGTGAGATAGGCAAGAAGTAAGGCATGTAGCAACATCAGCACGGCAAAGGGCATTCCTTAAATATTTTAAGTCAATTGATAGCGATTGCTGTACGAGTCGATTCTCACAGATCTTAGCTTAGTACAGTCAAATGTCAGATAGGAGAAAAACAAGATGGCGTCAATCAAATATGCCAAGTGATCTTAATGATCGGCATTCAAAATCTGAACTTGTAAACAGCCCCATAACCAGATAACACTGTGTCGGGCGGGGTAGTGACATCTTGACAAACCATTTCTATGACAAAGCTGGTCTCGGACTTCAACCTACTTTAATTAGTTCGACTTAAAAATTTAAAGGGATTTACAGTAAAAAAAAAAAAAAAGTGCTATTCATGCAGGAAATCGTCTATATTATATACATGGAAACAGACGCGATGTCATTTTTAAAACACGTGACCCCCCCCCAAAAAAAACAGCGTAATTAATATATGTCTATATTTCTGACATGAGGTATTATGCACACCATTTACATTATTCGGACTATTGTCCTAGCCTTTGTTGCCATATTTATCACAACGTTTCGGTCGCTGTTCAACATTCCAACCACCTGAAGTAGGCCGGAGCGTACAACGGCCGAAACGTTGTGATAAATATGGCAACAAAGATGACGACAATAGTCCGAATAATGTAAATAGTGAGCATAATTTTAAGACTTTTCCCAAATCCAATACATTTACTGACGCAAACGACATGAAGTTACGGGAGGTGGGGTCAATTTCTTTGAACAAAATTTGCTGTGTTAATCATTTTATTAAGTCCTCGATAATCTTTCAAAATATCACTTGTACATATCTGTGCTGGGGCTACCTTCTTTTCCCTTCCCTGCCTTGATAGAGTTTAAAAACGTCTACACGGCCCTGTGGATGATGAGTGGTTTTGCACCTTACAACTTTTGCACAGACATAACGTTGCAAGCCCCTCGCTAGTCTATTGCTATTTACACGGAAAATATTCAAACGTTTCTTGTTACGACGCACAAATATGATTTTATTACACAGGGAAAACCTTGTGTTGATCATCCACACTATTTGAAAGAACGCACAGAACAAAAATATGAACAGAAAATAATGGGCCACTCGGACGTAGTTGCAAGGGTTCGAACAGACCAGACTGAGACACAACATGGCGCCGTGGAGCTCTTTGATTTTGACCCAGTCACCCATGTGTCTATCACCGACGGTATTTTAAGACAACTTAAATAAGACACTGTGCTATGATGTCTCCAATCAGGCAATCTCAAGTTCGAGTTAACAGATTTCTTTCTCCTCGATTGGCTTTCAGCCAAGGCAAGCGGATTCAGTGTGATCTGCTAGTTTAAGGTGGATTATTGCCTTTTCCAAATATATTATTTCAAAGTAAGGGAAACAAATTTGACGGAAATTCTCTTGACACGCTAATTCCACTTTCCATAACAATAGCCAGTCAGTTATGTGCTATGCGTGATACACGCTTAAGCGATCATGTATCTTTTGATACATGACTGACAAGGCAGATTTTTTTTCCTGCAGTAATTTGTCATTTCTTTCTGCGGGAGACCAGTTGCCATCCAATGCTATAGAACACGGTCTGTCCTGCTATTTACCCATAGCTGGGGATGGCAATAAACATAGCAACAGACGGGCAACAGACACGTACACGGGTGGATGAATACAAACATACGATATGAGAGGCAAAACGTAAAGTCCTATTAAAAATCTATACACTTTCTTTTATTTACATCCATCTGAAAAATACAATTGTATATAAAGATAAGCATTTTTCTCAATATATACAGACCGTTATTTATTTTCGCCGCTTAGATAAAAAAGCTATTATTACTAAGATATAAAGTGTCAAGATAGGATTTACCTTTTCTTTTTCTTTTTTTCTTGACATTACATAAAACGTTCTTTCCACACCAATGCAGTGTAACCCGGATATAAGAGAGTTGTCGGGACCGGAGAAGAAGTCTCTTATATCCGGGTTTGGTCTATTTCATATGCATTAACACAGGCTCTAATTTGGGACCAGAGAAAATCTCTTATATCCGGGTTACACTGTATATACTAAATTTTAGCTAAAGACAAATTAACCTCTTACTTTAAAATCAGACACAAGAACGAATACTAAATCATCTATTGTTCAAAGGCCAAGTTGACCTTAACAATTCGCAAACGTTTTTGATTTTTCTTGTAGGAAACAAAAAAAAAATGTCCAAGTTTGTTTTGTAAATGTGAAAATCTGTTTAATTTCATAATCTTTCGCGTAATTTTCTGAACATTCATCAATACATTCTCTTTGTTTGCTTGGAATTTAATTTAGTTTAATTTGTCAACAACATCGTTTTTTTCTTTTTTTTTTTTCCTTCTTTTTACATTAACAGTGGCAAAGCTACATTGTAAAACAAGGCCAATGGCTGTTGGACTGCGCAGATTTAATAAATAAGTATTTTTAATGGAAACGTGGTTTTCTAAATATTTGCGCGGGTTTCCGCAAACTATTTGGCACCGCGTTTGCGTGTTTAGAGAAATAGAAACAAAATTCAACAAAAAGAATTTTGCCTTTTGGTTTCGAGTTTTTGTTTTAAATAGCATTTTTACAGTTTCTCGTTTTTCAGTTGTGTCACCGTAAACAGTTCATGAGAAAAACGTTGCGATAATCACATCTTCATAAGTTAGAAGGTTAAATGAGATTAGTGATACGGTTTACGGATGTGTAATTACAGGAACCTACAACGCACTTAATACTCGACATTTCCGGTTCGCAAAGTTTATCGATTTGATAAAATTTTTCTTTTTTTAGTTTTGTAACTTATTTAAGGCAGACACTCTTTGAGAAGGATAATGACACTAGGAGAGACAATGACATGTAATGACAATGACATATGAAAGTTCGTGCTCAAATATATATTTTTTTTTTGTGAAAAAATAAAACAATCAATAAATAAGACTTTTTAATACGAACAGAGGTCACCGAGTTAAATATTTCATAACATAAAAAGATTAAACCTGAAATTTGTTTTTCCCCACCTAATGGCAATTTGCATAAATATATATTTTTATCCAATTATTTTTAGTCAAGTTTATTACTTTTTGCTGGCGGTTTATAATAAGTCAGTACCAATTTCAATTAAAAGAATTCGCCGGGTTTTCATTAGAATCCACACGCCATGTATTATAAACCTATTTAATCACCATTCGCGCACTGTACTGTTTCACAAGTGGTACCTAGAAATTAATATTTAGTTCGTTTTGTTAAAAGCGAATCATGTAAATTTCGTTTTTCACGTCTCATGAAACTCTTGTGTAACAAATCCAGGGTATCAATAAATCTTTCATTCATTTCCATTCTATTAATTTGTTTGCCACACAACTTAAAAATTTGCTAGATTTTACCTCCATAACTTTGTTTTATGAATGAGCTTTTATGAACATAGGAGCAACACAAATGAAGCAAAAACGTATGTAGTATAAATTATCAAAAACATCAATGTCAAAATAGACTGAGAAAATTAGAGTTCGTTTTCCAATTTAGTAGAAAAAATACACAATGGAATCAGCCGGATGACAGCTTCGATAGCCTAATAGTTTAAAGCTTCACCCATGAAAGGCGTGCCTTCAACATAGAGAATGAGAATAAATTCTTATTCGAAGCTAATGTTTATTAGATATACTTGAAGTTGAATTTTATAGCTGGATATTGGATCGGCTAAATAAAGCCCTAAATAGTAATGATATGAATGAAGAAAAGCTAACTAATATTTGTAACAATTGGTTCAT